>PVJN01002711.1:0-112830 GCA_004026805.1 Lasiurus borealis
TTTTAATTATCCCTGCTGCTTTGATTCGCTATTCCAAATAGCCAGGCTTTCTCAAAAAAAAAAAAAAAAAAAATTAGTGTACGGAACCAGCCTCCGTTTCTCACGAGTTTGATTCTGGAGTTTGATTCTGAGGGCTGTGTGTGTGTGTGTGTGTGTACAGTATATACACTTGTGTTTACACAATGTGTTTTAATATTTAAAGTGCATACGCGGCAGGGCGGGTGTTTTCCCCCTGCGCACACGTTTTATTTTCTAAAGAAACAAAAAGGCGGAAAGCGACCCACCGTCTGCCAGTGTCTGAGTTAACTGAACGTGACGTTGACTCCTCGCAGTTCCGGAGGCGGCTACGGCGGCGGGCGCGGCGGCGGGCGCGGCGGCGGCTACGGCGGCGGAAGTTACGGCGGCGGAAGTTCCGGTGGCGGCGGTAGCTACGGCGGCGGAAGTTCTGGCGGCGGCGGTAGCTACGGCGGCGGAAGTTCCAGCGGTGGCGGCGGCGGTAGCTACGGCGGCGGAAGTTCCGGCGGCGGCGGTAGCTACGGCGGCGGAAGCTCCGGCGGAGGCCACAAGACCTCTTCCGGGTCCACTGGGGAGTCCTCATCTAAGGGACCAAGGTCAGGAGAACCTGGCTGGGGTAATAAGAATTCATCTTAACTTTCTAAAAAAATTAAAATCTTAGCGTTCCCACTTGCATATTTTTTTTAAATAAATTATACTCTTTTGACACCAATCCGGAAGGAAAACTTGCGTAGTTTAAAATGCTGTCGCTTACACGTTGCTCGGATTGTTCAAGCAACTTTAGAAAGTTAAATTTTCTTTTTTAAAGTTGGTGTCTTTTTCTCTTAGAAATGTTGCTTGTTAATTAGTGGGACATGCCCCACACACACACACAAATTGCTTTGTCTAAATTCTATTTTCTTTCTCCTGATTCACTTGCAGACACCAGTAAAACCAGAGTGATCAAGACAATCATCGAAGAAGTGACACCTGATGGTAGAGTCCTTTCGTCTAAGGTGGAATCAGAAACCAAGAAACACTACAAGTAAACTCCATCCGGAGGAGAGAGTCTCCCTTCGCACAGGCCATTTTGCACAGATGGCGTGAAAAACAGACCCTCCACGAAGAACAGAACCTTCTATCTTAATGGTCTATGGAAATAGGTTCCCTTTTTTGAAAATAGGGTTTCTAAAAGGTGTTTTTGTGGTTTCTGTATTTCTTCTCTTCACTTTACCAGAAAGTGTGCTTTAAAGGGAAAAAAAAAAAAATTCTGTCCTCATCTACTAATGAACTCAATAAACTTTCTTACTGATGCAAACAATTTTACTTTGGTCAGAATTGTCTTCATTGGGGTTATATTTTTAACCTTAAACATTAGTCAACTATAGCATTTGAAGGTTGATTCATACATAAAGTTTGAGGAGAAGGCTATTGTCATTAGGATTCCTCTGAGTACATTTTTTAACCTTGTTGGGCATGTCGGACCAATGTCAGTAACCTCATTGAGTAAAAAGTTCATAAGCCACCAATCTTAGTTTTTCTTCAGGATACACAATGTGTGGATAGCTTCCAGTTCTCTGTCATTGAATTATAAGCCTGGAAATTCTGAAATCTCTCAACTAAGTTCCAAAAATAAAGTTAATCAGAGATTTCATATTTCATAATTACTTGACTTCTCACACTCTCCATCCCGTATTCTCTTCCCATTACTATATTATTTCTGCCCAATTGCCATGCAGCTTAAGATATATTTTCCAGTGTTTTCCAGCACAATGAAATCATATCACACAAAATTATGGGTGTCCATAAGATGAACAGGAGAAGCACTGTCAAGCCAGGTGATGCCAATGTGGCCGAAAGGACGCCTCTATGGTTTTGCCTTGGTCAACCCTGTCCAGTGATACAGTACTAAAAATCTGGTACTTAGATGCTCAATCCCATCACTGCATCTTTCAGCCAATAAGAACCCAAATTACATTACTTCATACTCTGCTAGTATATGGGGTGGGTAGAATTGGAGTTATTCTGTGCCCCTAAGACTACCTTATGTTCTCTGGTAGATTCCTGTATTACCCATGTCTACCAAATAGCATTCCTCAATATTCTTCCTGATTTGAGCTCCAGTTTTCCCCAGGACATGGGCCCTGGTCCCCAAGCCATTTGCTTGGAACTCCTGTTCAGTAAATCCTACCCTCTGTACCCCAAATCAATGACTGAAACTCTATTTCAATGTGAATAAATTTCTTTATAGTAAAGTTCCAAGACCTGTTTGGCACCAACTAATACCATAATTCAAATATTTTCCACTTAATTCGTATGTCCTATTATATATGTATCAGCCACTCTTGGGGGACCACTCTTCTGAGGTTCACTGTTGAAATTCCAACATGCCACATTGTAAAGCCCTGAAACATAGGTTGCTGGGTAAGGACTCTTATTAGAGCACATACTGTATAAATATTGACTGCTGTTCAAAAACACTATCTTTTTAAAATATTTATTATCTAACAAAGTTAACCAAGTCCCTGGAGAAGCCTATACAATAAAGGGTAATATGCAAATCAACCTAACAATGGAGGGCTGAATGACCAGTCACTGTGATGTGCACTGGTCACAGGGGGCAGATGCTCAACACAGGAGCTGCCCCCTGGTGGTCAGTGTGCTCCCACAGAGGGAGCACCATTCAGCCACAAGCCGGACTGATGGCTGGTGAGCACAGCAGCCTGCCTCTGTGGCAGCGTTAAGATGTCCGACTGGCAGCTTAGTCCTGTTTAGGCCTAAGCCATCAGTCAGACATCCCCCAAAGGCTCCTGGACTATGAAAGGGTGCAGGCTAGGCTGAGAGACCCTTGCCCCAATGCACTAACATCACACACCAGGCCTCAAGTTTTTCATATCTGAGATGACCTTTCTCATACTGAAAAAATAAGTGTTTTTATATTCTATAATACTGACTTGAGACAAATACAAATATGTTGTTATAAGACTAGAGGTCCAGTGCACAAATTTGTGCACTGGTGGGGTCCAGCCGACCTGTCCCAATTAGGGCCCTCAGGGGTAGGCTGGCTGGGGTGAGGAGCCATGGGTGGGGTCAGCAGGCATTCGGTCATTCTGCTGTTCAGTAAATTTGCATATTAATCTTTTATTATATAGGAGTGTTGTTCGGTATTAAGCTTTGTCTTTTCTTCTACCCATTCATAAGCCAGGATCTCAGTGCATCAGAGTTCTTTATCTGATTGTGTGGTAAACAAAATCTTCATTTCTGAAAGGTCTGAATCATGGTGGTCCTGTTGTCTGACCTTTTCAATCTTCCAATATCTCCTTAAACAATTATTTACATTAAATTATCTCTGATAAGCCCTGGCAGGTAGCTCAGCTGGTTAGAGCATTATCCTGGTTTGTCAAGGTTGTGGGTTTGATCTCGAGTCAGGGCACAAAAAAGAATCAACAGATGAATGGGTGGAACAATGAATCGATGTCTCTTCATTTCTCTATCTCTTTCTCTCCCTTCTTCTCTATCTAAAATCAATAAAAAAAAGTATAAAATATTCACAATCTTTAGAGAAATGCAAGTCAAACATTAGGGTAACTGCTATTAAAAAAATAAGACTTGGCTTGGGATGGTGAATACAATATAACATACAGATGTATTACAGATGTATTACAGATTCGTACCCCAGAAACCTATATAATTTTATTAACCAATGTCAGCCCAATGAGTTCAATTTAAAAACAACAAAAAATAGGAAATAGCAAGTGTTGGCAAGGAATTGGAAAAATCAAAATTCTTATGCCCTGTTGGTGGGAATGTAAAATGGTACAGCTCCTATGGAAAACAGTATTATAGTTACTCAAAAAAATTAAAACTAGCCCGGCCAGTGTAGCTCAATGGTTGAGCATCGACTTATAAACCAGGAGATATACTTATGAACCAGTCAGGACACATGCCTGGGTTGTGAGCTTGATCCCCATTAGGGAACATGCAGGAGGTAGCTGATCAGTGATTTTCTTATCACTGATGTTTCTAACTCTCCCCCTTTTCCTTCATCTCTGAAGTCAATAAAAATATATTTAAATATATGCATATCAAAATTAGAATTACCATATGATTCAACAATAACATCCAAAAGAATTGAAATCAGGGTCGTGTTTCCAGCAGTATTGTTCACAATAAGAGCTTGAGGCAACTATCTTCTTCCCCTTTGTGTTCCCTGCTGCTACTGCAGTCCTGGTGCATAGTAGGTGCTCATTAAAATTTCCTTTATGTTGTTATGAGTTTTATTTTTAAAAACGTAAGTTTTTATACAAATCATGTGTTTTCTCATCTTAAAATCAGAGGAAAGAAACCTCTCTTCCTGATTCCTTGTAAGGTTCAAATGAGATAATATACAAGGAATCACTTTGGAAGCTGTAAAGCACCATATAAATATAAGAAAATCCTATCTTTATATTCACTGTGCTCTGGCATTTTTAAAAGATCAATATTAGTGTTGCTTCTGACCAGGGGTTTAATAATTCCTAGTTAAAGCCAAAGCAGACGTTCAGAAGCTAAGGAATATCCATTTGAAGGCAAACAGTGCCCCCTCGTGGAAATAGAAGGGCAGGGGCAAGTGTGGTTAACAATGTGGCATTGCCAAGGGTGATACTGATTGCCAAGGAGAAACCACGTATTTAAATTTATACTTCTTGCCTTTTTTGTCACAAATGCTCTTTTAGACGTAGTTTCTTTACATATGCAGGATGCAGACACATTACATCTATAAGTTGTCTAGTTATTATTATTTACAGTTAATAATCGGGCACTGAAGAGACTTATAATTCCTGATATACTTTAATTCTCTAATATGTTGATTCAGTAAACCCAATAACAATTAAAAGAATAATTTTTACAATGTATACTGCATGTTAATACTATTGATGACACTATGCACAGCAGATAAATGTATTAGCATGGTTCATTTAGAGCATATATAAAATATGCTCATGATGCCATAACATATGTCATCTTGAGTATATGCCAAGTCTTCCCCTGGCATGTGCCTGGTGACTGAGCAAATTGTTTAACATTCCTGGGTCTCAGTTGACTCATCTTCCCAAAAAAAAAAAAGGACTGAATTAGGTGGAATCTGAGGCTCTCCACAGTAATAAAGAGATCTTACAACTTTGCCGAATCTCATTTAAAGGCCATGCTGGTGCCGGTGACAAACACTGGCTGAGCAGGCTTTGGACCGCTTGTGCCAACACAGTGCCAGAAGACACCCTGACTGTCCTGGTGACAAACCGACTTCATACCTGAACCTGAAACCAGTCAAGTCTAACCAGGTCCTTCCTACCCCTCCACCTGCTTCACCCCCACCCTCCTCACTACTGCTTCAAGAGGAGGCTTCTCCGGTCACTTCTCCTTGCTCACCTCACCTGACCTCCCTGGACCCCATCACACACACACGCACACACACACACACACAAACACAGTTTGTAACACAGTAATAACATTAACAACGTCTGCTCTTCATTGGCAGTTTTTCATTTGCCAGACACTGTGCTACATGTAATCTCCTTTAGTGTCTCAACAAACTGGGGTAGAAACTCTTTTATCCACATTTTAACAACTATCTGAACCTTTTCTGCAAGCCTCTTTGGGTTAGATTGAAAAGATATTTTTAGGCTGGGAAGGGTGTTAAATAAAGGAATCCATCAATATTTACCAATATTTATGTTATTGTTCAAGGTAATTAGTAGCCGAAACCGGTTTGGCTCAGTGGATAGAGTGTAGGTCTGCGGACTGAAGGATCCCAGGTTTGATTCCAGTCAAGGGTATGTACCTTGGTTGTGGGCACATCTCCAGTAGGGGGCGTGCAGGAGGCAGCTGATTAATGTCTCTCACTCATTGATGTTTCTAACTCTCTATCCCTCTCCCTTCCTCTCTGTGAAAAAATCAATGAAATGTATATTTTTTTTTAAAAAAAGGTAATTAGTAGATGTTATGATCCTGGTAAGACCAGAGAAGTTACCAGAATGACATTTTTTTAAATAACACTTTTTTTTGTTGTTCTGGTGGGATAAGGTATGTATTCCTGCTGTTAATGGTTCTTTGCATCCCTCTCTGGTAATTAAGAATCTGCTGCAGCTGATGGTACCCTATTACTGTCTTACTTCACTTTTAAAAATTTTATAATATCCTGCGCCAGATAATGATGGTATATTCTTAGGGTCAAGATGAAAGTAAGGGATTACTCATTCGAAATTAGAAGTTAAAATAATGAACTTAATATAGAATGAGCCCTATGATACAGAAGATAACAAACACCCTGAAGCAACAGCCACAGGTGGTAGACATTAATTTCTTTCAATCATCCAATTACCCGTAATTTTCTGTTCATCTGAATGATGCCGTTTTTCTTTTGGCATGCATAACTAGAAACATCCCAAATAAAAGCCCCGAGAAACCATCCGTGCACGATACCCTGCTCTCCTTTGAAGCTACAGACAAGGACCAGTTCTCCTGCCCACATGTCTCTCCGGTTTTCTGGTGGGTCCAGGCGTATTGGCTTGCGGCCTGCAACTGGATCCGTCAGACCATCCACCGGAGGTGTGGGCTTCGCGGGCAGCAATGCCTGTGGCAGTTCTGCCGCTGGAAGTGGCCTCTCCTGTGCCTTGGGAGGCAGCCTGGGCAGTGTTGCTGGGGGGACCCCGGCCGGGGGTGCCTTTGGAAATGCAGCTTGCGCCGGTTTTGCTGGAAGCGAAGGGGGTCTCCTCTCTGGGAACGAGAAGGTGGTCATGCAGAATCTCAACGACCGTCTGGCCTCCTACCTGGATAGTGTGCGCGCCCTGGAGGAGGCAAACGGCGAATTAGAGAAAAAAATCAAGAGCTGGTACGAAAAATACGGTCCTGGATCTTGCCGTGGACTTGATCACGACTACAGTAGATACCATCTCGCCATCGACGATCTTAAGAATAAGGTGAGAAACCATGCAAAGTAATGGAACTACTTTGGAGCTATTCAAAGTAATATAAATGGAGTATTACCTCGCAGAAGACAGAAACTACAACAAGAAATGCTTTTTAATATCTGTCATTTACATTGCGTTTATGTATTTAGGTAAATAATTCTTCCTATGAGTCAGAAATAGGCACTTGGAGTCGAGAATGTCTATGTAGCTTAAATGTTAATAATTCCACTGTTGTTTATTTTGAAGTATGTTCATTGATAAGAAAGTATTGTGTTCTAAAGTTATATGAGTATATGAGAAAAAAACATATATATGAGTATAACCTTCTCTGTCATTTTTTTAAAAATTAAATTTTAAACATTTTGGTTGTTACCTAAGGGAGTCAGAGTTTTATGCAAGAGCTTCATTGGGTAACATTTCTTACCTCCTGAAATAATAAATTATAAAAGCCACTTATTTGCTGGGTCCTCCCTCTTGATTTCTTCTAGATTATCTCTTCCACTACGGCTAATGCCAATGTCGTCCTGCAGATTGATAATGCCAGGCTGGCTGCTGATGACTTCCGGCTCAAGTAGGTGACAGAAAATGACCACACTCTAGAAAAAGTTCCCTATCTACTTATGGTGTTAAATCAGCATTTCCATTTCATCCCACGTAGAACAAAGTACAACCTAGGCGATTAAAGGAAGCAAGGACTGATATAAGATGATACAAAGCATGTTATAATCTTTTACTCAGCTATACTTAGAATGTATACATCCTTATTACATTGCTGTGACAAAATATCACTGTGTTTCTATGCCTGCCTAGAATAGTGCCAAGAGCAGAGATGTTGGTGAATAGTTGTTGACTAAGTAAAAAATGTTAACCAAGGTGAAATTGCAAAGCTGTGTGTTTTATGTAATTGGGATACACCATTGAAATCTGTGTCATTAAATATCTGTAGATTATCCTGCACAGAATGAGGTGAGAGGAGTGAAAAGGACTTTCTCTGTGTGTTTTTATAATATTCAGAGTCCTTCCTCAATGTCTAACTTTTTATTAAAAGCAATTGAGACCCAGGCCGGTTTGGCTAAGTGGATAGAGCGTCGGTCTGGGAACTGAAAGGTCCCAGGTTCGATTCTGGTCAAGGGCATGTGCCTTGGTTGTGGGCACAACCCCAGTGGGGGATGTGCAGGAGGCGGCTGATCAATGTCTCTCTCTCATCGATGTTTCTAACTCTCTATCCCTCTCCATTTCCTCTCTGTAAAAAAATCAATAAAGTATATTTTTTAAAAAAAAGCAATTGAGGCATCATTGCTCCATCTCTGGAGGAATCTCACTGTGCCGATGTTCACCGATGCCTCTCCAGGTATGAAAACGAGCTCGCCCTTCACCAGAACACCGAGGCCGACATCAATGGGCTCAGGCGTGTCCTGGACGAACTGACGCTCTGCAGGACCGACCAGGAGCTGCAGTACGAATCCCTGAGTGAGGAGATGACGTATCTCAAGAAGAACCATGAAGAGGTAGGATCACAATTGCACCCATTTTAAATACTTTTGGGGGACAATTAAATTATAATAGTAATTCACGCTCCTTAGAACAACTCAAACGAGGCCCAGGTGTATACAGAAAGAATTTCATTTCTCTCACTCTGCCCTTCTAATCTCATCCCTCAAGGTAATACATGTTAGTAATCTGATCTGTATCCTCCCATTTTTCTAGACTGCTATAATATTCTATTTTTCTGAAACTACGACATTACTTTTGCATGAATGCAACCATCTTTCTTTCAATGGCATTATTTCTTTTATTCACATAGGCTTATCTTGCAGTTAATCTTCTCACAAAAGACCTCTCCGACTAGGAAAAGATGTCAGAGTTCTCCCCACTTAATGAGCCTGGGTTTACTATAATATTGAACCCTGCACAATGATAACCCCATTATTTGACGCATAATACCAAGAAACTTCAAACTCCCTTCTCCCCTCTAAAAAAAATCACTATCCCAAAAGTAATTGCAAAAGCCTCCAAAATCGTAGATGCCAAATTTTCTGAAAACAAGCTATGACAAACGTGCCCCATCATTGGGTAGAAATGGCTAAAACACCAGATCTACTGTCCCCAAAGGGTAAGATTATGGGAGAGGGAGAGAGAGGAGTACTTCAAGAGAAAAAAATTACCTGACCGGTTTGGCTCAATGGATAGAGCATTGGCCTATGGACTGAAGGGTCCCAGGTTCGATTCTGGTCAGGGGCATGTAACTTGGTTGCAGGCATATACCCAGTAGGGAGTGTGCAGGAGGCAAATGATCAATGTTTCTAACTTTCTATCCCTCTCCTTTCCTCTCTGTAAAAAATCAATAAAATACATTTTAAAAAAGAGAGAGAGAAAAAAATCAAAATAAAAGATAAACAGGGAGAGGAGAGAATGTCCCAGAGCAGGGGGTTGGAAGAGTCAGGCCACCGAGTGAGTATCAGCAGGAGAGGGAAAAGCAGGTCCATGCATTGCAGAGTGTGACGTCAGGAAAAGAAACAATCCCAGGAGAGAAGAAATGGCAGCCACAGCAGCCCAGCCAGCTGTGGGCCTTCAGGTTAGGTGTCTGTCCTCCTTACAGACACCTAACCCAAAAGGAGGCACCGCTGAATGCACTGAAGGTGGGAGCAAAGAGTCACTCACGTCTCCACATCCCTGAGTGTCCCATTTACCACATTCACCAGTGACGAGTACCCCTAGGAGAACATCAAGCAATTCAATTTTCTTTTCTTTTTTATTTTTATTTATTGATTTTTAGAGAGACATCAATTTGTTGTTCCACCAATGTATGCATTCATTGGCAGAGTCTTGTATGCCCCGGACTGAGGATCAAACTCCCAATCTTGGTGTATCAGGCTGATGCTCTAACCAACTGAGCTACCCAGCCAGGGCCAAGCAATTCAATGTTTAAACTCTTTTAACAAGAATTTTTCTTCACGTGAATTTTACACAAAACCCCCAAAATATGGAAATAACTTCAAGTTATCAGTAGTCTCCTTGGGCAATGTAAATCCTTTATTCTTAGACCACTGGTCTAAGGTCATAAAAACATGAATCAAGAAAGCAGAGAGAGCATCCATCAAAAGCGAGTACTGATGAAAAAGGTCAGCCACCTAAGGAACTAAGTCCAGGTCACTGATAAGCTCATTTGTCCAGAAATCCATGTTTTGACTAGATTAGACTCTCTAATGATTTAAACTAGTTAGAACATGTCCTAGGACAGAGCGGCCATACAGGGTAGTTACTAACAGCAGACACTCCGGAGCAAGTATGTACCACATTCTGATCCTGGCGTGTTCAAATCCCAGCTTTTCCAAGTACTAAGAACCTCAGGAGATCACTTTATCTCTCTGTGCTTCAGTTTCCTGTCTGTCAATTAAGTCTAAGAGTAGCACATACCCCGAGGTAAAAAGACTTGAATGAGGTAATGCATGTAAACCACGACTGGAATTCGGATTCTTTTTCTGCCAGAATCTAAAAATGAATCCACGGACAGAAAGTGGGATAGCAAAGGCAGAGATTTATTGAAGAACCAGTACAGATGCCCACGTGGGGAGAAGGAAAGGGTCCCACAGAATGGAGTCCCTCGTGGGGAGGGGGACCCCCAGAGTCCTTTTCCCTGTGGCTGATAAAGGCTGCAGATCCTGGGCCTTGATGTCCCCTCTGATTGGTCACTATTCCCGTGGACTGGTTACCATAGTGACTCTTGGGCTCAAAGGTTAAACCTGGCATGAATTTCCCCCACCCCTCTTCCTTTATTGTTTTCCTATTCCCTTTCGGCTTTCTTCTCCTTCTGGATGAAGGGCTTCCTTCTGTTTATTTTGTAACTTATACCTTTTCCTGTTCCTAGCTCCCTCGTTCTATGGAAATGTATCTGTTGCAGCTTTTCAGCTTTCTATTCTATGGAAATATACCTTCTGCTGCTCTGCAGCTCTTCACTTCCTCCATAGAATCCCTTCATTTCTAAACTTTCCTAAAACCTGTCTTTTTCACCCCAAAAAATCCTGTCTCACTTAGAACAATGCCTAGGAGCACTCAATAAGTGGTAGTTCCTGTCCCTCGTGTGAGAGTTCCATGTGAGCAGGGATTTTTCTTTTTCTTTTTCTCTTTCTTTTTTCTACCACTTTATTCCCATCCAGGAGAGTGCTCTCTGACATTTAGTCAATAGTCATGTGCCTCATCACTCCATGGTCTTTGTATCCCCTTCTCATTAAAAATAAATAAAACCCTTCTCTGGGGAAGCTGCCTTTTCTTCCTTTCTTTCTTTTTTAAATATATTTTATTGATATTTTTACAGAGAGGAAGGGAGAGGAATAGAGAGTTAGAAACATCTAGGAGCTAAACATCCATCAGCTGCTCCTGCACACCTCCCACTGGGGAAGTGCCCGAAATCAAGGTACATGCCCTTGGCCGGAATCAAACCTGGGACCCTTCAGTCCGAAGGCCAACGCTCTATCCACTGAGCCAAACCAGTTTTGGTAGATGCTGCCTTTTCTCTGCAGTGTTGTTGGTGACTGTTTTCACTAGCAGACAACTAATTCAATCCATAGGGGGCATGACTCCAAGTGGAAGGAGTCCATTTGAAAAAACCTTAAACCTTGTATTATTCACTGGAATTTAAACCACAGCCTTGGAGAGGTGAAGCAACCCTTTAGGAAACTCTTCTCAATCTGCTGACTGCGGGTGCACGTCCACGGCCCCTCAAGTCAGGCGGACCTCTTCCTGCAGGAAATGAAGGCTCTGCAGTGCGCGGCCGGGGGCAACGTGAGCGTGGAGATGAACGCGGCGCCAGGCGTGGACCTCACGGTTCTGCTGAACAACATGCGGGCCGAGTACGAGGACCTCGCCGAGCAGAACCGCCGGGATGCGGAGGCCTGGTTCAACGAGAAGGTGAGAACCCCCACCCCCACCCCCAGTCAGCCCTGCCCTCACTGTTACAGAAAACCGAAATAATCCAACAATGCTCGGAGAGTTTGAGTTACATTTATTACACGCGGGTCCAGAGGCAAATGTTTCTCAAATTCTGAGCCCCAACATGCAGAAATGTTCCCTATTTATAGGTTTTCACCTTCTTTGTCTCCCAAATATGGGATGTTTCCCACCACTTTTCAAGTTCTTAAAGGGCCCCAATGTGCAGAGGCCTTGAGACCTCAACCAAAGGCCTGGCCTAGTGCCAGCACTGATCATTTTGTCCGGGGAAGGTTTAATGGCCTCTCTGACATGAAAATAGTCTCATTCTCCTTATTATTTAAGCAAGCAAGCATTTACAGAAGCCAAATAGCAGGGTTAACATTTCAAACAGCAGTTTTTCTATAAGATGGATGCTTCAAAACCACCCGGAGGGTACAGGCCCAGTGAACCCCTTTGCACCCCGCCTTCCAGAGTGCCACCCTGCAGCAGCAGATCTCGGACGATGTGGGCGCGGCCACCTCGGCCAGGACGGAGCTGACGGAAATGAAGCGCAGCCTGCAGACCGTGGAGATCGAGCTGCAGTCCCTGCTGGCCATGGTAGGTGACAGCGCGGGTCACTCGGATTGTGTGACCCTAACACGTCTACCTGCCACCCTCCCGTGTCCCCGGGTAAAGCTCTTACCTACCAATACCTCCTGGAGACGACAGGAAAGACAGACACCGAGACCCTCAGAAAAAGGGACAAGCAGCGCTCTCTCCCGCACTGAGGTCACAGAGGATTTCCTTCCTGGCAGGTGCTCAGGGCCCATTTCACAAAACGGCTCCTTGCCGGGGTGGCTCACTCAGCCCCGGATGGCAAGCAGCAGGCGGCATGCTCCCCCACACAATTAAGTGGCAGGCTGACCGCAGGCGGGCACACAGGGCAGAGCGGGTATGGATGCCCGCAGCATCTCCTAGTATTGAGGAAAGCCTATTTATTAAAAGCCACACCCCGCTTTTCCTGGGGCAGAGGAAAAGAGGGTGCATCTCTGATTCGGTGTGAGCCTGGTCAGCCTCTTCATCCTCAGGGGGTCCCAAACAGCGGTCCCTGGAGACACCCCAGCACTAAAACCAGCTTCCCGCTGGAGTGGTGGCCAGAAGACTGGCTTTTGAGGGCCATACCTGGGCCTGGGGGTTCCCTGGTACTCTCAGAGGTGTCAGGCGCCCTGAAAACACCAGGTCCCACACAAAGAAAGAGCCATCATTATACAAATGAGCGCTGTAAGCCGAGGGAGGGAAGATGACTCAAAACAGTAGGAAGGTTATTTTGATTTCGCCACCCTAAAAAGGGTTGTGCTTTCTTATCAGATAGCATTTAAAATATATTTTATTGACTTTTTACAGAGGAAGGGAGGAGAGAGAGTTAGAAACATCGATGAGAGAGAAACATCCATCAGCCGCCTCCTGCACAACCCCCACTGGGGATGTGCCTGCAACCAAGGTACATGCCCCCGACCGGAATTGAATTGAACCTGGGACCCTTGGGTTCTCGCAGACCGTCGCTCTATCCACTGAGCCAAACCGGTTAGGGTTCATATAGCATTTAGATTGGAGACTTATTTTACCACCGATTGAATCCCAACTTAACCATCACACCCCTCTTTTCACCTTCATCACCACTGTGGCTGGTACCCGAAACCCTCCTGGCCACTTTGGGCTCCTGGAACCCTTCTCTCTTCCCTCCTCCCCTTCTTTCTACAACTGGAATTCAGAATCCCTCCTCTCACTTCTGTTGAAGGAAGTAAATTACTCAGTTCCCAGATCAGAATTGAAGCATTTTCACACAGAATCAATGATGTCAGAAAGAAGTTAGATTCCACGCAGCCAGCCTAGTACTATAGTTTGAGCTCATGAAATAATCCACAACAACAAAACAAACCAACAAAATCCCTTTTTAACCTACAACATAAATGAATTCTAGAATATGGTGGCATAGAACTAACTGCCTTTCCTGAGGTTCTTTTGTCATAGATGAATGCTAAGCACAGTCTCCTGTAGTTTCGCACACAAATCCTATGTAGACTGGGAGTTGTCTAAATGGATAAAGGTTTCCTATGCTTCCAACTTCCAAGTTCATCCTGCCCTCCTGCCACCTCTACGAGCCAACCTTTACGGCAGAACGCTATGGGAGAGAGACGCTGTCCCCTCTGATTTAAGATAGCATTAATAATCTTAAAAAGGAATGCCATCATCAAGGCAGTTAAAGTTCTGAACAGCAGACCACACACCTCATTGATCCCTGGCCACTTCTTGCCTCCCCCCCGCCTCCCCCCCTTTACCATCCTGGTCACCTTCCACTCCTCTGCCCCTGGAGAGCCAGTACGACCCATGCAATGCACCGTCAGCCTCTTGGACCCACTGTCTGTCTGCAATGACAAATACAGTGGTACCTCGAGATACGAGTTTAATTCGTTCCGTAACCTTGAGTTGGGAAACTATGAGACGCTCGAGTCGCGGTAAACTGGTGGGTCGTATGCAGCTGGCCGATCTGCACAATTACTGTTGCTCGTATTTTAAAGCAAAAATCGCTCGACGGCTCGTATCTCAAAAATCTCGTATGTTAGGGCACTTGTATCTCGAGGTACCACTGTATTTTTTCATTTCCTCTTTATAATCTTAAAATGAAGTCAATAGATAATATATTTAACAATTTACACAAAAAAGGAATTTTAAACCAGTGCAATGCCATAACTGCAATAAAAAGGAAAATTAAATGTATTTTAATATAAAATGTATTTAATATGTAAATACATGGGCCCAACTACCCTAGAGTATGGAATGAAAGAGACAGAGGCTTACGCATTTCTTTGGTAAATAAGTGTGGTTTGAAACAATCAGCAATTGCTCCACACAAGAAGAAAAGGGAAATGAAAGAGTGGATGGGGGTGGGCACTTGGATAATAACTAATATCAGGAGAAATAATAAGCACCCAGATGTATTTTTATCGGATCAGAGAAAGAGGAAAATTACTTTAATTAAAGTAGAGATGGCATGACAAGACAAATTACAGACTGTGGACGTAGAAATGAGTAGGTATAATAGTCATAAAATAGTGTTGAAATAATGGCCTGGACTGTGTTATTAAATATGCCTCTTGTCTTGAAAGTCCACTTCTGTCAAGCTGAAATGTCCATTTCAGCTTAAGAAAAGGACTTTGATCGACATTAGAAAATCGAGGACAGATTAGAAAAAACAAAAACAACATACAGCACAGAGGCCTGGGAACAGTGGTGGATAGATCTCTGGGGACAGTAGCAGAATAAGATTAAAAAAAAACAATAGGCAGCCCCAAAATACATATATAATTTCAAAATACATGATTTCCAATGTTGGTTTCTTTTTTTAATATATTTTATTGATTTTTTAGAGAGGAAGGGAGAGAGATAAAGAGTTAGAAACATTGATGAGAGAGAAACATCGACCAGCTGCCTCCTGTACACCCCTGACTGGGGATGTGCCCCAACCAAGGTACGTGTCCTTGACGGGAATCGAACCTGGGACCTTTCAGTCTGCAGGGGGATGCTCTACCCACTGAGCCAAACCGGTTTTGGCCCCAATGTTGATTTCTTATTGTGCTACCCCCAGAAAGCATTTTAATACCTAAGTAGGTCACAATAGAAAATATTACCTAAATATCATAGATGTCCATTGGAAAAGTCTTAGAGCAAAAAGGCCATTTAACCATGTTAGGCCATCTAGCAGCCCACCCCTCCCCCATCTCCAGTAAAACCAGTCACTTCCCCTTCTTCTCCAGCTCCCCTTTTATGGTGACAAGCCCCCCAAATTTCCAAAGTGCTGCCTTTTGCTGGGAAACACTGGCCTGCATCGCTTCACCCCTTGCTCTGGCATCTTTCATGTCCTCAGAAACAGTCCCTGGAGTGCTCCCTGTCTGAGACCGAAAGCAACTACTGTGCGCAGCTGGCCCAGATCCAGGCCCAGATCCGGGCCCTAGAGGAGCAGCTGCACCAGGTCCGGACCGAGACTGAGGGCCAGAAACTCGAGTACGAGCAGCTGCTGGACATCAAGGTCCACCTGGAAAAGGAGATCGAGACCTACTGCCGCCTGCTCGATGGGGACGGGAAGTAAGTGACCCCACGCGCGCGGCTCACCTTCCAGGCCTCCCTCCTTTCCTGCGTGGTTCCCACAGCAGAAAAGCCTGCTCCTCTCTCTGCGGTCACCTCTTCCGTATTCTGTAGACCACAGCCTCGAAGCCTGTGGGTTTAAGAAATCAAATTTTAAAAAAGGTTGTATTATATCCTCTCTTTACTTCCAGCTCCTGACCCCCAAAATCTAGTTTCCTTTATAAAAAAACTAAGACCTGGTTTTGGCATACAAAGGTCACTCAGTTTACGTTCACCTATCCATTCAAAAGTGAGAAGCAGAAATATTAAAAAATAAACTGTTGTTGTTTACAGCTCATGTTCCAAATCAAAGGGCTTTGGATCGGGAAGCTCAGGAAATTCAACTAAAGGTAATAAAATCTAACTGTATTTCTATGGCAGCAAATACTTTTCCATTAATGGCAACCGCACACTATGGCAAAAGTCTATATGCAAACAATTTAAACCAAAGTACTTAGCTTGGAACTTAAAATATTATTTTAAATGGCTAAAACTGTTCTATATACTATGGGGTGTCCTCCCCAAAATGTGTACACACTTTAACAGCTGATAGCTCAATTTTGAAAATGAAACGTATTTTAATAAACACTGCCTTTGTAATTATTCAAGATGTGTGCATACATTTTTAGACTCTATATTAATATAAATCTACTAGAGGCCCAGTGCACCAGTGGATCCTTCCACCTGGTTTGCAGGGATTGGGCTAAAACCAGCTGACATCCCCTGAGGGGTCCCAGATTGTGAGAGGGCGGTTCTTGGGTGATGCACCCTGGAATTGGGCTCCCTCCTCTCTGGTTCCAGGTTCATCACCCAAGAACCAAAGCTGCCAATTGACCGCAGCTAGGCAACTCCTGCATTGAGCATCTGCCCCCTGGTGGCCAGTGGGCATCATAGCTACTGGCCAGTCAGCCGGTCAGCCAGTCAGCCAGTCACTTAAGTTTTTATATATACAGATATTTATTCCTTCACCAAAAATGTACATAATACATTATATTACAACCATCAGTTGAATTCTTTGTTATGCAATCTTTTAGGTTGAATATGTGTATTCCTATATGTTTTACTTCTAGATTTATCCAAAACCACACTGGTAAAGACGGTGGTTGAAGAGATAGATCAACGTGGTAAAGTCCTTTCATCGAGGATTCAGTCCATTGAAGAAAAGCCATCTAAACTCACCAATGGCAAGACAGAACAAAGGGTTTCTTTCTAGCTGTCATTTTTGAGAGAAGAATAATTTGAAGAAGGATCCTGTACTACTGCATTATTCTAAATATCAAGGAGATAATAAAAATACTTTCTATCTTAAAGATAAGTTTCTTGGGGGGGAGGGGACTGTTTGCTTAGTTACCTTTTACTGGAAAAGAGGTGTTTATTTTCAGATAAATAAAAATGTTAATGTGCACTCATTTCCATTCACTCATGACTAATAAATAATTATTTGTGATTTATTTTGTCTTGGTTTCTAAGCCTTCCCTTTTCTTGTTCATTGTGCCCTCTAAAGGTTTCCTGAAAAGTTTGCAAAAGAGGTAAATTTGTGAGATCTGTCTTGTCTGAAAATATTTTTATTTCACCCTCACTTATGAATTTCAAAGTAGAGAACTTTAGGTTGGACAGTGTTTTCCATTAGAATTTTTCAAAGGCACTCTTCACGGGAATGATGGCTTCCAGAAAGTGGCAGAACTGGGATACGAATGCTGATATATCTGATTCAAGAATCCAAATTTGCCCCAGCAGTTAAGCATCAAACCAGAACCAAGAGGTCACTGGTTTGATTCCCGGTAAAGCACATACCAAGGTTTTGGCCTCAATCCTCAATGTTTCTATCTCTCTATCTTTCTCCCTTCTTTTCTAAAAAAAAAAAAATCAATAAAAATAATTGTTTAAACAGTCCAACTTCTTCCATGAATGTTATTGTACTTCAGAAATAATAACTTTGGTACCCAACTGCTTAATGACCATAATAGAAAGAAAAGACTTGAAACCAGAAATCCAATTAAGGTTCTACTAAGTGATTTGAAAGAAAATGACAGTGACAAGAAAAATAGAAAAGAGAAAAATGCTTCAAGAGATACCATACAAGTAGATTCAAGAGAACTCACTGACCTATATTATATGTGGGCAGGTAGAAAATAGCAGAGATTTCTTAGTAATCTTGAGCATAGCACAGTAATTCTACCAGCAACTAATGAAGAAAGATGCAAAAGATCAAATTCTGATGCCAAGATAATTACGCGTTGAGTTGGAAGTCAAGACAGAATATCCAGTAGAAATGTCAGGGTGGGTGGCGTAAGATGTGGGTCTAGAAGGTGGAAAGGATGGTGTTAACAATGTATATTTAGAATATGCACCTAGAGCCAAAAAAGAGATGAGATCACCAAGAGAGAGTGTGTACAAATCAGGAACACCCAACACAAAATGTCAGGAATGGCACATTTCAGAGCAAGAAACTATGAACTATGAAGAAAGAAGAGCAGAGATACAGAATATTCTCAGAAAGCAAGTATTGAAAATTCAGTAAAAATGAATTTAGCATCAAATGTGTCTAAGAGAGGGTAGGAGAAGAAATATGAGAAATGATTATTGGATCCATGATGTGGGGTAATTAGCAATCTTTGAGAGATTAATTTCATAAAGTGGAGGGACCAAATTCAGGAGTGAGTAGGAAATGAAAAGTGGAGAAAAAGAACGCAGAAAAGTTTTCCAGAAGTAAGGAAAGAAATGTAAAAGCATGAGAAATACAGAAATAGCTCTGGCCAGGGTGGCTCATTGACCAAGTACACCAAAAGGTTGCGATTCAATTCCCAGTCAGGGCACATGCCCAACTTGTGGGCTCCATCCCCAGGAGAGGGCATGCAGGAGGCAATCAACCAATGTTTTGATCTACACCGATGTTCCTTTTCTGTCTCTCTAAACATCAACAACACAACATTTTTAAAATAATAAAACCCACCTATAATGCCATCACACGGAGGCAACCCTGTTTACATTCTTAAAAGAAATCTAGATGCCAAGACCGGTTTGGCTCGGTGGATAGAGCATCAGTCTGCGGATTGAAAGGTCCCAGGTTCGATTCCAATCGGGAGCATGTACCTTGCTTGCGGGCACATCTCCAGTGTGGGGCGTGCAGGAGGCGGCTGATCGATGTCTGTCTCTCATTGACGTTTCTGACTTTCTATCCCTCTCCCTTCCTCTCTGTAAAAAATCAATAAAATATATATTTTAAAAAAAGAAATCTAGAAATAGAAGCGAACATACAAGCCATAGTCTAATCCCTGACAGATGAGGAGATGGAGCTCCAGACAGGTTAACTAATACCTTCCCTTAACCTGATGAGCAAGAGAACTTGGAAAGAGAACCAGTCACGATGAAATGGTAATTCTCCCATTTTCATGTAAGATCTGGTCATGTTCCTTTGGCACCAGGTGCCCCAGGTCTTGAGATTATTTTCAACATATCAAAAAGAAAAATCCTATTATCCATAGAAACCCATCAATATGATACCTCGCTTGCTGGGGGAGGGAAAAAAAAGAAAGGAGTGCTGTTGGTGAATCACGAGAAAGAGAAGTTTGTCTCTGACACCTTTTTATTCTTACAGAGATTTTATACTCCCGAAGCCTGCGAGACAGGAAGCCTTACTCATCCTGAATTCGAAACGCGTCACTCTAATAATCTCGATAATGCTCCTTCCTGTCCTCTTTTGGAGATAACATATGACCCCGAGGTAACTATCCACCTACAGAAACGGACCCAGTGGGGTGAAGACATTCATTAAAAAAAAAAAAAGCCACCCAATTATAAACCATTCATGATGAGCTGGCACGCACCACTGTCCTCCAGAAACACCCCGCTCCCGTGTATATAAAGGCACACTCAGCTCTCTGAGCAGGACATCCCTCCTCCCAGCTGCATCCCAGACACCTGCTCCGCTCCGGTCCAGACACCATGTCCGTGCGCTTCTCCTCTGCATCCCGGCGCCTGGGCTCCTGCGCGGGCGTGGGCTCCGTGCGGCTGTCGGGCTCGGGGTCCGGCTTCGGGGCGGGGACCGCGTGCGGGATGCCGGGCCTGGGAAGCGGCTTCTCCTGCACCTTTGGCAGCGGCTCCTCGGCGGGCGGCTACGGCGCGGGGGCCGCTTCGTGCGCCTCCTTCCTGGGGAACGAGCACGGCCTGCTCTCCGGCAACGAGAAGGTGACCATGCAGAACCTCAACGACCGCCTGGCCTCCTACCTGGACAACGTGCGCGCCCTGGAGGCGGCCAACGCCGACCTGGAGCAGAAGATCAAGGGCTGGTACGAGAAGTTCGGGCCCGGCTCCTGCCGCGGGCTGGACCACGACTACAGCAGGTACTTCCCCATCATTGACGACCTCAGGAGCCAGGTAAGAGACGCGGTGGCACCACCGGGGTTAAGGCCCGCAAGAGTAGTTAGCTACCTGCACACACTCACAAATATATATAAGTGCTCCAACCGGTGTGGCTCAGTGGATAGAGCATCGGCCTGCAGACTGAAAGGTCCTAGGTTCGATTCCGGTCAAGGGCATGTACCTTGGTTGCAGGTGCATCTCCAGTAGGGGGTGGGCAGGAAGCTGCTGATGGATGTCTCTCTCTCATCCGTGTTTCTAGCTCTCTATCCCTCTCTCTTTCTCTCTGTAAAAAATCAATAAAATATTTTTAAAAAAAACACACACACACAAACAAGCCAAGACCGGTTTGGCTCAGTGGATAGAGCGTCGGCCTGCGGACTGAAAGGTCCTGGGTTCGATTCCGGTTGGGGGCATGTACCTTGCTTGTGGGCACATCTCCACTGTGGGGTGTGCAGGAGGCAGCTGATCAATGTCTCTCTCTCTCATCGATGTTTCTGACTGTCTATCTCTCTCCCTTCCTCTCTGTAAAAAATCAATAAAATATATTTAAAAAAAACACACAAACAAATATATAAGCAACCACACACAGGAAGCAGGACTTTGCTTTCAGATTCCAATTCTCGGCACTGCATTCTTAATAATAAAAATAACGTATATTACAATTCTAATCTTTGAACATGTCTCACTTAGCACCTGGTATAAAGTGTGCATATGGATGCATTTAATAACATCAAAATACCAAAAGCTGCCCAATGTCTCCAGCTATACATTTATAGGCTTTTCTATCGAAAGAGGGTTTTTTGTATGTGTGTACTGTTGTTGTTTTATATTTTTTATGGGGGTGGGAGGGAGAGAAATTTAATTCAGACTTTAAATTCCCATTTTCAAAAGAATCTTATTATTGGGGACAGGGTGCCAGGAATAGTACTATTATTTCATTGGTGACTTTCTTCGAGGGAATTTGGAAATGTAAGAAGGATTTGCTCACTCTTCACTCATTCTCCATTTACCAGATAATTACTGCGACTACCAGTAATGCCAGCGTGGTCCTGCAAAACGATAACGCAAGACTCACAGCTGATGACTTCAGGCTAAAGTAAGTAGAGCCCAAGAGAATTTTTTTTAAGTTATTTAAGCACGTCACTCTTATTTAGGCTATTTGAGGGTGGCTCAATTCTTTGTTTCTATCGGTTTGTTAAGTGTGTATTATAATAACTAGCCTGAATTATATATTTTACTTGGGACATTGGAGGGCTGACATAGGTGAATATCAAGACCACATGAAAGAAAATTTTGGACTCTTTTCTCTCTCTTGCTCCAGAGAAATTCGTGTACTGCATTATGGCCGATCCCAGTGAAGTTCTGGGTATATTTTAGCAGTTTGACCTCAAAGCTTAGAGTTTTACAGTGGCCTAAAAATGATGTGACTGCCGAGATGGGTTTGGCTCAGTAGATAGAGCATCGGCCTGCGGACTGAGGGGTCCCAGGTTGCATTCCGGTCAAGGGCGTGTTACCTGGGTTGTGGGCACATCCCCAGTGTGGGGCGTGCAGGAGGCAGCTGATACATGTTTCTCTCTCATCTGTTTCTCAGTCTCTATTCCTCTTTGTAAAAAAAAAAAAAATCAATAAAATATATATATTTTTAAAAAGCGATGAGACTAACATGACCCAACTTTGAAATGTTCTCTGAGGTTTGAGAACGAGCAGGCCCTGCACCAGAGCGTGGACGCAGACGTCAGCAGCCTGCGCCGGGTGCTGGACGAGCTGACCCTGTGCCGCACCGACCTGGAGATCCAGCTGGAGACCCTGAGCGAGGAGCTGGCCTACCTCAAGAAGAACCACGAGGAGGTACAGGCCTCACCCCCCCACTCCCCCCACCTCCACCCCCACCCCCCCATTCCACCATCTGCCTTCCTCCCCAACCTAAGAAATGCATTTCCCATGACACATGTAACGTCTTAAATCAATTTCAAGAAGGAGCTGGGCAATTTCTCCCTGGGATTTGATGGTTTAAAATGTTTCTATTCATCCTCCTCTAAAGCAACGAACCCTAAAAAAAAAGTGTCTAACTGTGTGGACCATGTCTGTCTGGCTCCTTTAAAAATATTCACATCCAGCTGAGACTGGTTTGGCTCAGTGGATAGAGCGTCGGCTTGTGGACTGAAAGGTCCCAGGTTCAATTCCGGTTGGGGGCATATACCATGTTTGCAGGCACATCTCCACTGTGGGGTGTGCAGGAGGCGGCTGATCGATGTCTCTCTCTCATTGATGTTTCTGACTTTCTATCCCTCTCCCTTTCTCTCTGTAAAAAATCAATAAAATATATTTTAAAAAAAATATTCACATCCTAACTAACATGGTTTAACCACTTCGTTCCAGGAAATGAAGGCTCTGCAGTGCGCGGCCGGGGGCAACGTGAGCGTGGAGATGAACGCGGCGCCCGGCGTGGACCTCACGGTTCTGCTGAACAACATGCGGGCCGAGTACGAGGACCTCGCCGAGCAGAACCGCCGGGATGCGGAGGCCTGGTTCAACGAGAAGGTGAGGGTCCCCCCACACCCCCATTATCCCCTGCTCACCTGGCCCTGGGAGGTCCCCATCACCCCAACATCCCTCCTCCTTGCAGAGCGCCTCGCTGCAGCAGCAGATCTCCGACGATGCTGGGGCCACCACCTCGGCTCGCAACGAACTGACTGAGATGAAGCGAACGCTTCAAACCCTGGAGATCGAACTGCAGTCCCTCTTAGCCATGGTGAGTCAAAAAAAAAAAACTCCTAAAAAATAATAACAACAGCAGCAACTGTTGGCTTTAGAAGTTAAGAAATATTTCAGAGAGTTTTCTCCTCCGTAATACTTATCCATTCATTATTATGCTTGAAATAAAGCACATTTGCATGCTGCCCAGTAGAATCCTCTTTGCTGGGAAATTCTACCTAGCTGCTAATTAAAAGGAAACATTAGAAATGAGCGAATTATTTGGGGGCACTCGTAAAAAAAAAATAATAATAAAGTTTTGCCATGAATCTTCTCTCCCAAGTCCAAAGGTCAGAAACCACTGTCATGGAGTGCGAAAATCTTTTGCATCCCACCTGGATTCTTCATCTAAGCATTCCTTTTGCCCACTTAATTAAGAGCACTTACGAGTTCCTTTTCAAGTGGTACAAACAGGAAGCAAAGCAGAGGCATGAAGGTTGGCCATAAAGGTGAACATGCATGATGATGATGATAATAATAACCTTATTTATTAAAGGTTTGCCCAGCACTTTCACCCACACGAGTCCACAATAGCTCTGGGGTTTGGGCTTTATAATTCCCGTCATTATTTTCAAAAGGAGAACCTGAGATTCAAAGAAGTTAAGCAGTTTTCCCAGAGTCCCACAGTTGGCTAAGAAGGAAACGTATTTTCTCTCCAAATGTTCTAATTCTCAAGTCTATACTTCTTTCTTTTTTAAAAAAATATATTTTATTGATTTTTTTTACAGAGTGGAAGGGAGAGGGATAGAGAGTTAGAAACATCTATGAGTGAGAGACATCAATCAGCTGCCTCCTGCACACCCCCTACTGGGGATGTGCCCACACCAAGATACATGCCCTTGACCGGAATCGAACGTGGGACCTTTCAGTCCAAAGGCCGACGCTCTATCCACTGAGCCAAACCGGTTTCGGCTCAAGTCTACACTTCTTTCCACAATGGCTAGTAAACCTCCAGATTTATCCACAGAAGAGGCTATAATTGTATATAAAATTAGGACATTGTATAAAAATCATTACAGATGAGTGGGTAAGAACTTCTCATCTTTATTCCGTGCACAATGACAGCAAGCATCCCTCTGTGGGATAAACCCTATACAAACCCCTGTGGATCCACAAGCCAGTGAATCAAAGGATTTAACGACGAAAAGTCATTCTGCTTCTGGAAAAGACATGCAGGTCACTACAGGGTTCTTTTTTCATAGAAGAGCTGCAGTCCTCCTGAGACAAGGCTGTCACATGATTAGAAATGAGGCGGCAAAGTTTAGGGGAACTTTTATTCTTGGGGAAAGTGGCAAATTGTGTCAGACTCTATAAGCACAGACTCTATGGGATGGGGGGTGAGGTGGCGGGGGGGGGCAGGGTAAGGGGGGGGATCTATACACTGTGCCCTCTGAGGAAACAACTTCATCCTGGCTAACACTCCTGGGTCTGTGAGTAACATTCCATCAGCAGCTGTTATCCTCACAGGTGACAATAGCATGACGCACACTAAAGGCAACAATTAACACGGGACAAGTGGAATCTTTTGAGTAAATATTATTTGCGTTACTTAAAGATAACGCTCCTAAATACCTATGTGCTTTGCCTTACTCTAAAACAACACTGTGCCGAAACCGGTGTGGCTCAGTGGATAGAGCGTCGGTCTGTGGACTGAAAGGTCTCAGGTTTGATTCCGGTCAAGGGCATGTGCCTTGATTGTGGGCACATCCCCAGTGGGGAGTGTGCAGGAGGCAGCTGATCGATGTCTCTCTCTCATGGATGTTTCTAACTCTCTATCTCTCTCCCTTCCTCTCTCTAACAAATCAAGAAAATATATTTTAAAAATAAAATAAAAAATAAATAAAACAACACCGTGCCAAAACCGGTTTGGCTCAGTGGATAGAGCGTCGGCCTGGAGACTGAAGGGTCCCAGGTTCGATTCTGGTCAAGGGCACGTACCTTGGTTGCGGGCACATCCCCAGTAGGGGGCGTGCAGGAGGCGGCTGATCAATGTTTCTCTCTCATCGACGTTTCTAACTCTCTCTCCCTCTCCCTTCCTCTCTGTAAAAAAAAATCAAGAAAATATATTTAAATCATATACCGTGACATTTTCTACTCAATCATCTTCCTGACCCATAGAAACAGTCCCTGGAGTGCTCCCTGACAGAGACGGAAGGCAACTACTGCGCGCAGCTCGCCCAGATCCAGGCTCAGATCGGGGCCCTGGAGGAGCAGCTGCACCAGGTCCGGACCGAGACCGAGGGCCAGAAACTCGAGTACGAGCAGCTGCTGGACATCAAGGTGCACCTGGAAAAGGAGATCGAGACCTACTGCCGCCTGATCGATGGAGAGGACGGGTACGGACTGCTTCCACGAATAATTTCTTTTAAGGTTGTCGACTATTTTGTAAAATCAAGTACAAAGTACCTATGACCTACATCAAGTACCTAAACTTCTTCTACTGTTATTTAAGAATCCAGTGCTCTCCCACGGTAAATGTGTTTTCCTTGGCAAAACACAGAGTGAAATTGTTCATACCGGTTCTCTCTCTGTTTACAGCTCTTGCATTAAATCAAAAGGCTACAAAGGACCGGGAAGTCAGACAAAAGGTAAACAAAAGCGGTGTGAGCATTCGTTGTTTATTTATTTATATAAGTCCCAAATGACACGTTATTTCCTCTTTGTGAACTTGAGAAATCTGAACAGTCCATATGTGTCCTTTTAGAAGCGTCGAAAGGCACCGTGATTAAAACCATTGTTGAAGAAATAGATCCTCGTGGCAAAGTGCTCTCGTCCAGAGTTCAAACCCTGGAAGAGAAATCCACCAAAGTCAACAACATCAAGAGTGAACAGAAGGTGCCTTCCTGAGCCCAAAGGAACGGCCTGAAGTTAAAATGTCCTATTGAAGCTAGATTCCTGAATAAGGGCCCTCTTACTTTTCTGCTTTCCTCCCAGTGAATGAAAACAAATCACTTTTAGAGTAGTAACACTTCTTTGGCTTTCTCTGCGGTGGTGTTTCAATAAAAGTTTTTCCTGTTGCAAGTCATCGGAACTGGTTCTGGTCAGTCTTTGCATTGTAAACTTAAACCCCGCGTTGGGGCTGAATGTTGCTTTTTAATTTGTTCTGTTTAATTCAGTGACCTTCAGAAATTAGGAGTCGATTTTAACAGGCAAACTAGGTAGAATCTTTTTCACATTTCTGAAAATGGTTTAGATTGTCCTTCTTTGTATAAATACTTACTAAGCACCCACTAAGCGCTGGTAATGAGAATGAAGCAATTAACAAAATCTAATCCCTAAGTGCAACATGACAGAGAAGTGGAAATAAGGAACTGGAGAATCAGAATATCCTAAAAATGAAAAAGAAAGAAACAAACAACAACAAAAAAAAACCCACGCCAAAACCAGTTTGGCTCAGTGGATAGAGCTTTGGCCTTCAGACTAAAAGGTCCCAGGTTCGATTCTGATCAAGGGCATGCACCTTGGTTGCAGGCATATCCCCAGTAGGGGGTGTGCAGGAGGCAGCTGATCAATGTTTCTCTCTCATCGATGTTTCTAGCTCTCTGTCCCTCTCCCTTTCTGTGAAAAATCAATGAAATATATTTAAAAAAAAAAAAAAACAAACACTAATATTGGTGATATTTGAAGGTAGAAAGGAAAAGAGAAATGTGAGGACTAGATAAGACAAGTGGTCAATTTCACAGTTTTAGGCCACAAGGCAAATTAAAGAAGACTGATATCTTAAACAAGTATCTTTTCTGACCACACTAGTGTAAAACTAGAAATCAATAATAGCAGAAAAATTGGAACTTTCAGAAATATAAATAAATTTCACAAAATACTTCCAAGCAGATAATAAGTCAAAGAAATCAAAAGAAAAAGAGAAAAATGCATTGAGACAAATGAAAATAAAAATTCAATTTACCAAAAATTATGGAATTCAGCAAAGCAGTACTAAGTAGGAACTTTATAGTGATAACTGTCTACTTAAGAAAGATGAAAGAGCCCTGACCGATTTGGCTCAGTGGATAGAGTGTCAGTTTGTTGCCTGAAGGGTCCCAGGTTCGATTCCCGTCAAAGGCATGTGCCTTGGTTGTGGGCACATCCCCAGTAGGAGATGTGCAGGATGCAGCTGATCAATATTTCTCTCTTATCGATGTTTCTAACCATGCCCCTCCCTTCCTCTCTGTAAGAAAGACGAAAGATTGGGAGGTCCAAACCGGTTGAAGCACAGGTGGAAGCTACACTCACCTCCTCCCAGGAATCAAACTGGAATGACCACTAAAATCTAGAACAACCAACTGAAGAACCAACTGAAGACGAGCTGAACAGCAGTCTTATGACCAAGAATGTACGAAGGAAGCCACACGCAGACTTGTAGGAAGGAGGGAAATTCAAAAAGCGCTGGCTTTGTCCTCACAGGTGGCGGCTGAGATCCCAGAGGGACTGCTCAGCTGCAAAGGTTCCCCTGAGGAGAGTGGGGTCTCACGCCCGCACCAGGCTCCCCAGCCCCAGAGCATCAGAGCCCACATAACATCTCACTGTGAAAACCATCAGGGATTCTGTCCGCCAGGCACATAATAAAGTCCACATCTGACAATCCCACAGCCACATCATGGCTTTTCCCTTAAGATCAGAAGCAAGACAGAGTGGTATGCTTTCACCATTATGCAATACGATGCACAAAATCCGTGCATGGGTGTGGTCCCTAGGCCTGGCCTGGCGATCAAAGCGCTAGTGTCTGGTGTAGCAGGGCAGGTCCCAGCTGATCTCTGGGCCCCGAACCCCCATGTGCTCCCCTCAACCTGAGTCCCAGTGCCCGAGTCCCCACGAGGAGATGCAGTGAGCGTGGCCAGACACCGTGGGCTGGAGCACAGAGTGGGCCTCTGGACCGCCCAGCTGTGCTGCACGGAAGCCAGGATGGCATTGCGCTCTCTCCCGACCGGCCTTGCACACCTGCTCCTGTGTGAACCCCTGGGAAGTCCAACCACCCCCTGGGGCCCAGCTCACTGGGAAGAGGCCGCACAGGTGGGGGGCAGTCTCCTCACAGGTGCCTGGCACCTCAGCGCACTGGCTTCCCCGGCGTGCAAGCCCTGGCATCCTGGGGGAGGGGAGCAGAGGGAGTGAGAGCAAGCTCAGCAGATACCCCGCATTCTCACCGCACCTCCGTCCCTGTCACCCCCGCCCCCAGGTAGCTGGTGAGAGGTCACAGCATGTCACCAATGTCCACCATGTTCCACATCGCCCCCGGGTGGTCAGTGCACATCACAGCGAGCGATCGAACTCCTGGTATCCTGGTCTCCCGGTCGAATGACCACCCGAGGAGACAATTTTCATATTATAGTACTGTAAGTACAAGCCACAGCTCTCAGCAAGAAGAAATAAAAGACACCCAAATGGGAAAGGAAGAAGTAAAACTGTCATTATTTGCAAATGACATGAGCCTCTATATGCGGAACCCTAAAGATTTCACCAAAAAACTACTAGAACTGATAAATGAATTAAATAAAGTAGCAGGTTACAAAATAAATATCTAGAAATCGGTTGCATTTTCATACACCAATCATGAACTATCAGAAAGAGAAACTAAGAAAATAATCCCATTGACAACTGCATCAAAATATGTATGTACCTGCCCTCGTCAGTTTGGCTCCGTGGATAGAGCTTTGGCCTGCAGAGAGAAGGGTCCCGAGTTCGATTCTGATCAAGGGCATGCACCTCGGTTGCAGGCTGGATCCCCAGTAGGGGCCATGCAGGAGGCCGCTGATTGATGATGTTCCTCTCTCAGCCATGTTTCTATCTCTCTATCCCTGGCCCTTCCTCTCTCTCTAAAAATCCATAATAACATATTTTTAAAAAGCCAACTCTATGAGTTTCCTCAAAAAATTAAAAAGTAAGCTGCCTTATGACCCAAAACACTAATTCAGAAAAGTGTATATGCACCCTTATGTTCACGACAGCATCATTTCCAATAGCCAACAGGTGCAAGCAGCCCAAGGACCCTCAGTAGGTGAGTGGATAAAAAAGCTGTGGCTTAACCACCACATAACACCATGAGCCTCCCCTCCTGTAAGAAAGGGATGGGATAAAAACAACCATGTGCATTCTGACTCCAATTAGTCTGGGATTA
This sequence comes from Lasiurus borealis, assembly GCA_004026805.1. Taxonomy (NCBI): domain Eukaryota; kingdom Metazoa; phylum Chordata; class Mammalia; order Chiroptera; family Vespertilionidae; genus Lasiurus; species Lasiurus borealis. The sequence continues at coordinate 29,260 of PVJN01002711.1, forward strand.
AGCAAAGGCATTAGCATCTCCTTCCCAAATAAACCAAGGAAGCCATTTTGTGGGAGGAGTTAGCATGCTAGAATCTGATTCTTAGGGGGGGAAGGGGGATTAGAAATCTAGTGACAGCTGAGACTGGTTTGGCTCAGTGGATAGAGCATCGGCTTGCGGACTGAAAGGTCCCAGGTTCGATTCTGGTCGGGGGCATGTACCTTGGTGGTGGGCACATCTCCAGTGTGGGGCGTACAGGAGGTGGCTGATCGATGTCTCTCTCTCATCGATGTTTCTGACTTTCTATTCTCTCTCTTCCTCTCTGTAAAAAATCAATAAAAAATATTTTAAAAAAAATCTAGTGACAAAACAAACGTCATTCATGTCCAAGAGAAATACATTTTTAAACTCCACTAACAAATGTAGAATGTGAATTTCGAACAGTGGCAAAAGATAGTGTAGCATGTCTGAAGCTAAACACTAAATTTATCAGGGGCAAAATTAGTGTATGGTCATTAAAATAAGATGATGTAATGAAAAACTTCATCTTGTGATAAGCAGACATTAACACTGAATAACTTGAAGTTTAATTCAAGTACAGTATGCACATTATATAATGAATGTTCTAATATCTAACAGATTCTATAGAAAAAAATGATAAAGATTAAGTGGCTGAATACATGTATCATGAATAAAATAACTACTCTCAGAGAAGAAATACTAATACGTGGATAGAAATGGCCTAGAGAATTTGTTAAATCTATCTCCCTCTTCCGGAAAGGACTAAAGCTAAATTATTATTTTAGGAGAAATTTATGATTAAGAAAATTCAGGAGAGTCGCTCGTATGAATAATAGATGACAACCTTTTGAGGAGTTAAGCATCAGACATTCCAGTCTTGCTTTGACATAAAAATGTTTTGTGATCTGTGTGGCCACTTAGCTTCAGAGTCAACTCATCTTCAAAATGGTCCTAATAATATATGCTTAACTTATTTCACAAAAGACTGCAAGTTAATTGTTGCTTATAAAATATCCAGAGACCAGCACTTTATGGTAATAATACTTGGCAGTTTCATGATTCCTCTTATAATTCAAGAATTATAAACTATTACACTGAGAAACTACTCTGTTTTTCTTGTTTTATTCCTAGGTGATATGAGCAAAAGATTAAAATTTTGATCAGGTCACAACAAAATCAGTAATAAGTCCCTGAATATGAGCTGCATCTCTTAACTCATCACACATTCTTCTAAACATGGGCAAGTGGCCTGAATTTCAGTTTTCTATTAATTATCTGAAAATATTTTGGTCAGCGTCGACATGCAGACTGAAAGGTCCCAGGTTCAATTCCGGTCAAGGGCATGTACCTTGATTGCGGGCACATCCCCAGTAGGAGGTGTGCAGGAGGCAGCTGATAGCTGTTTCTCTCTCATCGATGTTTCTAACTCTCTATCCTTCTCTCTTCCTCTCTGTAAAAAGTCAATAAAATATATTTTTTAAAAGAAAGAAATTGTTATAAAATATAATTTTTGGTAAAAAAAAAAAATCCATGCATTCTGGGCCACCCAATATCCCATATCTTTTATGGACAGTAACCTTGGAGGTTTTTTCAAACTCGTCAATATCCACAACCTTGAAAAAAAAAATCTCATTCAGAAAAAATTACAGTTTCAAAGCGATCCAAACCCATAATTAGTCAACCAATCAATTTGTACCATTATAAATGATAGAGAGCTGACCCTTCTGACATGGCCGCTTTATTATAATAATTTAGGTAATTAACATCTACAAAATGTGTGTGCCTTGCAGACTGTTTTATAGTCATTAATTATTGGAATAACACTCATTTGAGACTGTTCAACATTATTATTTTCATTTGCCCAGTAGGGAAATGAAACCCAACCAGACAGGTTAACTTCGCATGGCATCAAGGCAAGAGAATGAGAAGCCTTCTTAGCTATGACAATCTTCTCTTCAGAGTACCAATCACTAGCTTTCTAGGTCATAATGAAAATGATCCTCTTCACCTCTTGAACTCCCCACTAATCAATAGGAACATTGATAATCAGCTCTCAAAATAATCCATGATGCCTGAAATACATAAATGTAAACTAAAAGGCAGTAAACAATATGTTTGACATGGAGAACTGAACAATGTGGAGACAGAAGTTAGTTGAATGGACATTCTGCTCCTGGACTCAACCCAGGAATCTCAATACAAGTAACTCTCCGTCAAGGCCAAATGTTCATTCTTTTTAGTTAAAATGATAAGCAAAATATGCAGGACTTCTATTAGTTCCGGTGTTGTTTGTTTGTTTAATATATTTTATTATTTTTTTACAGAGAGGAAGGGAAACGGATAGAGAGTTAGAAACATCGATGAGAGAGAAACATGGATCAGCTGCCTCCTGCACTCTCCCTACTGGGGATGTGCCCACGACCAAGGTACATGCCCTTGACCGGAATCGAACCTGGGACCTTTCAGTCTGCAGGCAGATGCTCTATCCACTGAGCCAAACCAGTTTTGGCTGTTATTTCTGTTTTTAAAAAATCAATTAAAAAACTCCCATCACCAAAGGATCACTGTATATTGAGAGTGTCTGATTTTAATAAGAAAGAAAACACTCAATAAAGCATGAATAATAATAAAGATACTCCATAAGCATTTGCAGGAGAAAAGCAGTAGACCTTTCCCATTTGACTTATTAAATTTTTGTTCTGTAGAGGGGGAAATGAATCTATCCCAGAGGTCAAAAAGCTGTCTCTTTAAATTTGATCTTTGGAGCCATGACTCAATATTACTCCACCTGGCACCTCTTTCTATAGAAAGATGTCCTTGGGCACTTTCCACCTACAGAATGGACAGTATTGACCACCACCCAGTTATGAAAAACAACAATTAGAGTATGAGCAACATTTTATGATAAATCGGCCGAGTCAAGACTGCAGTGACGCACCGAATCCTATAAAAGGCCAATGGGAGGAAGGACTGTGGGTGGTGCGCTGTGGCTTTGTCCTGCTCTGAGCAAGGGCTGCTGGGCTGTGCTGTCGCCATGTCTTTTCGACTTTCTAGCGGATCCAGGCGGGTCTGCTCTCCAGCTGGCTCTGGCCGGCTGCCTGGGGGTGGGTCGGGCTTCGGGGCCGGGAATGGGTGCGGTGGGTCTGGAGCAGGCAGCAGCTTTCCGTGTCCTCTGGGGAGCGTTTGTTCTGGAGGAGGTTTCCACAGCGGCGGTGGAGGGATGGGAAGTGGTCTCTGTGCCGGTTTTCTGGGAACTGAGCACGGCCTGCTCTCTGGGAACGAGAAGGTGACCATGCAGAACCTCAACGACCGCCTGGCCTCCTACCTGGACCACGTGCGCGCCCTGGAGGAGGCCAACGCCGACCTGGAGCAGAAGATCAAGGCCTGGTACGAGAGATACGGGCCTGGTTCTTGCCAGGGACTGGATCACGACTACAGTCGGTATTCCTCAGTCATTGAAGATCTGAAAAGGCAGGTAAGAAATAGGGATTTGCAGACTTTTATTATAGATTGGAGGTGTCCGTAACTTAAAAGCAACACCGGTCTGGCTCAGTGGATAGAGCGTTGGCCTATGGACTGAAGGGTCCCGGGTTCAATTCAGGTCAAGGGCATGTACCTTGGTTGCGGGCACATCCCTAGGAGAGGGCGTGTAGGAGGCAGCTGGTCGGTGTTTCTCTCTCATTGATGTTTCTAACTCTCTATCCCTCTCCCTTCCTCTCTGTAAAAAAGCAATAAAATATATTTTTAAAAATAAAATAAAAAAATAAAAGCAACACAAAAAAGCAAATGTTCTTAGCAACTATAAATGATGTATTCCTAGTGGTTGGAGGCTAATAATAAAAGTTTGTGGAATTAATTAATGAAAAAGATAGAGTTTTAAAACAATAGAATAATTCTGTTGATCTTAGGTTTAGCTCATAGTTGTTGTTTTTTTATTTTTTTTTAATATATTTTATTGATTTTTTACAGAGAGGAAGGGATAGGGACAGAGAGTTAAAAACATCAATGAGAGAGAGACATCGATCAGCTGTCTCTGGGGATGTGCCCGCAACCAAAATACATGTCCTTGACCAGAATCAAACCTAGGACCCTTCAGTCCGCAGGCCAAACCAGTTTCGGCTAGCTCATAGTTTTTAATCAAGAGAAATAAAAATATTCATGATTATAAAATTTACACTTTGGCTCTTAAGTTCTAGGCATTTATCATCCAAGGAAAATCCAGATTCCTTTGAATGTAGAATAAAAATTGTACTAAAATAGATACTTGATGGGTTAAGAAGAGAAGAATCACATTAAATCTCAAGTTTTCCTTGGCTTTTGGAACTTAACATTCTGCACCATCTACTCTATTTAGATCATCTCTGTGACCACCTGTAATGCCAGCATCGTTCTACAAAATGACAACGCCAAACTGACCGCTGATGACTTCAGGCTGAAGTAGGTAAAAATAAAGTCCTTTCTTATAACAAAGGGGAAAAGACTATATTTGGAGTAAAAAACATATCTTTTGCTTTAAAAACCAACAGATTTTCTTTTATTTAAATTGTTTATTGTGTAAAGTATTACATCTTTCTCCTTATTCCCCTTCATAGACCTCCCCCGACCACTCCCACCCCCAAAATGTGCCCTCACCCCCCTACTTGAACCAACATGTTTTTATCAAGTCAGACTAGATCACTGAAGAAATTAAATGCATCCTTATAAAAAAAAAAAAAGGCCATAGTTTAATGGTTTTAAACTTGAAATCATTCAGCTCTTAAGTGTATTTGGATGACAAAAATCAACGCTGAAAAACAGGTCCTTCAAAATACTATTCATAGATCAGTGGGGATTCCAAAGTGACCCATCTCTTCCCCAGCCCAATCCGCTTCAGCAGTGTGTACAGACACCATGTTTCAGTACAGGAAATGTCTGTAGAAGGTACCCTCTTTTTTTAAATTAAATCTTTATTGTTCAGATTATTACATTTGTTTCTCTTTTTTCCCCTCCATAGCTCCCCTCCACCCGGCTCCCCCCCCTCCCTCTACATTACCTCCCCCCCCCCGCAATGACCTCATCCATAGGTGTATGATTTTTGTCCAGTCTCTCCCTGCACCTCCCTCACCCCTTTCCCCCTGAGAATTGTCAGTCCACTCCCTTTCTGTGCTCCTGATTCTATTATATTCACCAGTTTATTCTGTTCATCAGATTTTTAACTCACTTGATTTTTAGATTCACTTGTTGATAGATATTTGTTGTTTATAATTTTTATCTTTACCTTTTTCTTCTTCTTCCTCTTCTTAAAGAGTACCTTTCAGCATTTCATATAATACTGGCTTGGAGTTGATGAACTCCTTTAGCTTTTTCTTACCTGTGAAGCTCTTTATCTGCCCTTCAATTCTGAATGATAGCTTTGCTGGGTAGAGTAATCTTGGTTGTAGGTTCTTGCTATTCGTCACTTTGAATATTTCTTGCCACTCCCATCTGGCCTGCATCGTTTCTGTTGAGAAATCAGCTGACAATCATATGGTGCTCCCTTGTAGGTAATGAACTGTTTTTCTCTTGCTGCTTTTACTATTCTCTCTTTGTCTTTTGCTCTTGGTATTTTAATGATGACGTGTCTTGGTGTGGTCCTCTTTGGATTCCTTTTATTTGGGGTTCTGTGTGCTTACTGGACTTGTAAGTCTATGTCTTTCACCAGAGGTGGGGAGCTTTCAGTCATTATTTCTTCAAATAGGTTTTCAGTATATCTTGCTCTCTCTCTTTGAAGAAGGTACCCTGTGCACCTGCCTGCGATTACAATCCTCATGCTCTTCACTGGCCTTCCAGGTATGAAAACGAGCTCGCGCTGCACCAGAGCGTGGAGGCCGACATCAATGGTCTGCACCGGGTGATGGAGGAGCTGACATTGTGCACAGCCGACCTGGAGATACAGGATGAAGCCCTTACGGAGGAGCTGGCCTACCTGAAGAAAAACCATGAGGAGGTCAGCACACTGCCGAGGGGCTCTGTGTAGTATCAGAGTCCCTTCCTCGCGCTCACTGTTCATGTCACAGCACTTTGGATTCTCAAAAATTCCCCCTTGAATATCCACACTGATCCCTTCTCCAGGAAATGGAGGTCCTGCAGTGTTCAGCCGGGGGCAACGTGAACGTGGAGATGAACGCTGCCCCGGGCGTGGACCTCACGGTTCTGCTGAACAACATGCGGGCAGAGTACGAGGACTTAGCTGAGCAGAACCGCAAAGAGGCCGAAGCCTGGTTTCACGAGAAGGTGCGTCCGGGGCAAATCACACACCCAGGTCAGGGCAAGGGCCTGCTTGTTCAATAGACCGGCAGGCTGGTCACTAACCCTCTGACGATTATGCTACAGAGCGCTTCGCTGCAACAGCAGATTTCTGACGACGTGGGAGCAGCCACCGTAGCCAGGAATGAGCTGATGGAACTGAAACGCAACCTGCAGACCCTGGAAATCGAACTCCAGTCCCTCGTGGCCACGGTTTGTAGGAATCACCACTGATTTGAATATCTGTGTGTGTGTGTGTGTGTGTGTGTGTGTGTGTGTAATAAGTAAATACATATAACAAAATAGGTAACAATGTTACAGAGAACTGGAATAATCAAACCATGCTCGGAGAGTTTGGGGTTACATTTATTACGCGCGGGTCCAGAGGAAAATGTTTCTCAAATTCTGGACCCTGACATGCAGGAATTTTCCCTATTTATATGTTTTTACCTTCTTTGTCTCCCAAATATGGGATGTTTCTCGCCCCTTTGCAAGTTCTTAAAGGGCCCCTCTGTGTTGGGGCCTTGAGACCTCAACCAAAGGCCTGGCCTAGTAATTTTGTCCGGGGAAGGTTTAATGGCTTCTCTGAAGTGAGAAGAGTCTCATTTTCCTTATTATTTAAGCAAGCAAACATTTACAGAAGCCAAATAGCAAGGTTAAAATTTAAAATAGCAATTTTTATATAAGATGGATGCTTCAACAAAATATATGTAACTGAAAAGATCAAATATATATTAATATATTAAATACATATATAAAAATATTAAATATCAAGAATTTTGTCCCTCAGCATTACTCCTGACTCATCAACGCCCCCAAAATTTTTAAGAGAAACTTTTTTCAATGAACAACAATTTTTTTTAAACTTTGCTAATGCTGATTTTGATTGAAAGAATTTAGACTCCACAGAAATATTTCGTTCCACCTTGAGAGTGTTACTTATGGGTTCTACAGGCAAGCCTTGCTGTGTTCTTCTTTCAGAAACATTCCTACGAATGCTCCCTGGCGGAGACCCAAGACTATTACTGCCTTCAGCTCCAGCAAATCCAGGATCAGGTCGGGGCGATGGAGGAGCAGCTCCAGCAGATCCGCACAGAAACCGAAGGCCAGAAGCTGGACTACGAGCAGCTTCTGGATATCAAAATATTTTTAGAAAAAGAAATTGAAACATATTGCATATTACTAGATGGAGACGGAAGGTAAAGATCAACTCATGGAAAACATAATCTAGTTGTTAAAAAATCCATCTCACATCAACCAGGTTGTCTCAGTATATGTGTATACTAATATTGTATCCTAGAATGTCCTACTCTAAAGAGCATACCTGTCTATGGCCTCAGAAAGTTATTACTGCATCCAGCTGAAATGAAAACAGGCAGCAAAATCAAATTTTTAGGTCTGTAAAATATTTGCAGTCTGTTAATATTTAGAACATTTAACTCTAGAACACTGAACAATTCCTCTAATTCAAGTGGCTTTCTGTGATTAAGTGTTGAAGTACATTTCTCTTCAGAACACAACCTTTCTTATATTTTACTTGCTTAGTTACCAGAATGACACCATTGGGAGAATCTGAACACAATGCTTAAGCTCTTTCTTTCTTTCTTTTTATTATATTTTATTGATTTTTTACAGAGAGGAAGGGAGAGAAATAGAGTTAGAAACATGAGAGAGACATCGATCAGCTGCCTCCTGCATGCCCCCTAATGGGGATGTGCCCGCAACCAAGGTACATGCCCTTGACCGGAATCGAACCTGGGACCCTTCAGTCCACAGGCCAACACTCTATCCACTGAGCCACACCGGTTTCGGCTGCTTAAGCTCTTTCAACCCATTTCTTTATTGGTAGAACTATGATAACAACAAATTCACACTCTGAAATACTTTGAACAATAGTGCCTCGCTCTGTAGGGGAAGTGTTTATGACAGTGGCTTGCACACAAAAGGGACTCGGTAATCAGCAGCCATTACTAAATCTTGCCCAGGGTCTCACCATGACTTAGCATCTTCCAAGACTAGAGCCAGTCTTCACAGCGTATTCTCTTCAGAACCCTAACAGTGATGGCTCCCTCCTCCAAACAACGTGCTCATTACACTATTCATTTTTCACTTCTCTCACCTTTCATGCTATGTTAGAGGTGACTTTTTACTTGCATGTGAAAAGTTAAACTTCTTATATCTTGGCTCTACATTTTCTACAGCACATAGTCTAGTGCCTTCTGTGCAGTAGGCACGCCCGCCATGTTCATTGGCCAGGGGATGGACTGAAAGGTCAGAATGAGAATTTGGAGTCCCCATATTGCTAGATGAAAGAGATAATGTCTGATCACTAGGGAATTTTTTATCCATGAATCTAAACATCCACTTAGATTAGACATCCATTTAATCACTTCTTTTACTGTACTGAAGTCATGAAAAACTAATGTCTGTTAAACATAAGAATTTGAACCTGATTGAAACTAGAACTCCAAAACTTTTATTCCCAATTCATCATTACTTATGAGCTACCGAATGAAATAAATGCAATAACTTACTCTTCTCTTCACAGAAAAAGCAAGTCCATATGTTACAAATCAAAAGGGTGTGAGCCTGGAAATTCCGAAAATCAAGTCAAAGGTATGGGAGGATTTTTTACTTGTTTTAAATCTTTTAAACTCCAGCAATTGTATTAAATAAGTCACTTATATTTGTAAGCTTATGATAGTTTTTTTAAATTTAATAAATTTTTATTGTTCAATTATTACAATTGTTCCTCTTCTCCCCCCCCCTACATAGTTTCCCTCCACCCAGTTCCTACCCTACCCTCTGCCCTTACCTCCCCACCACTGTTCTCATCCATAGGTGTACAATTTTTGTCCAGTCTCTTCCCGCACCCCCCTCACCCCTTTCCCCTGAGAATTGTCAGTGCACTCCCTTTCTATGCCCCTGATTCTATTATATTCACCAGTTTATTCTGTTCATTAGATTTTTTATTCACTTGATTTTTAGATTCACTTGTTGATAGATATGTATTTGTTGTTCCTAATTTTAGGAACTTCTTAAAGAGTACCTTTCAGCATTTCATCTAATACTGGTTTGGTGTTTGATGAACTCCTTTAGTTTTTTCTTATCTGTGAAGCTCTTTATCTGATCTTCAATTCTGAATGATAGCTTTGTTAGGTACAGTAATCTTGGTTGTAAGTTCTTGCTATTCCTACTACTACTTTCCTGTGGTTCTGGGTGATGTCCGTTCTGTCTTTTAGCTGTAGTTTTGAAATTGTTGTGCGAGGAATCAGTTTAGGTGTTCACCTATGCCGCCATCTTGGTTTCTCGCCACAATTCTTAATATTTGTATTTCATATTCTTATATAACAGATGTGTTCAAATTATGAAATTACTGAAATGAGGAACTCATCCCTCAATATCTTTTTTACTTAGAAACTATTATTTTCACAGTTTCAATGCTTTGATAGCAGAACTACTTTATTTTAAACCACAAGTTGATGTTTAAAAGAAGACATTAATTTCTCCAGGCCTGTACTTGCCTAACATTTACATGTTTTAATCTATGTGTCATTTATGCTTTCAAACACCCATTTCTCTAAAAACAGTGGTAAATACAAGAAAGAAAGAGATCCCAGACCTTGCTAAGAATAGACTTCAAACACAGAATTAACATTTCATTTGCCACAAACTTGCAAACAGCATTTTAAAAAGCTTACCTCTCATAAATAAATATCTTTCAACCTGTTAAGAATGAACACTGACCCTAAATGGTTTGGCTCAGTGGATAGAGCACCGACCTGTGTACTGAAAGGTCCCAGGTTCCATTCCGGTCAAGGGCATGTGCCTTGGTTGAGGGTACATTCCCAGTAGGGGGTGTGCAGGAGGCAGCTGATCAATGTTTCTCTCCCATCGATGTTTCTGACTCTCTATCTCTCTCCCTTCCTCTCTGTAAAAAATTTTTAAAAAATCAATAAAATATAAAAAAAAAGAATGAACACTAAACTTCCCTTTGTTTTATTTTAGACTCAAAGGAAGAAACTGTTATTAAAACAATGGTCGAGGAGCTAGATCAACTCAGCAATGTCCTTTCACTGAGGGTCCACTCAGTTGAAGAAAAATCCTCTAAAATAAGCAATATCACAATGGAGCAACGGGTAACTTCGAAGACACCGTGATGAGGGGAAGGGGCTGTTTTTCAAAGCCTGCCTCTGCAAAATCCCACTGACTAAGTAACCTAAGGAAGTCATTCATTTCTGTTCTTAACAACTGAGAAGGCTGGGCTTTGTTTTTCTTCTCTTCTTTCTCACATTCTTTGCATGCAATCCTTCTTGCGAGTGCATACTCTATACTCCCATCTATATGATATTCTGGAAGAGGCAAGATTGCAGGCACAGATCAACATTTCCATGGTGCCGGGGCTGTGGGAGATGTTGGCTACAAAGGGATAGGAGATGATCTGGGGGCAGAATGAATGAATTGTTCTGTATCTTGATTGTGGTGGGGTTACCTGACTATGTATTGTGAAAACGCATAGAAATGGATGTTGAAGATGAATTTACTCTATGTATATGAAACCTCAATAAATCCAATGAAAAAGAACTGACAAAAAATTGAAGGAATCTATCCTAAAGAAAAACATGAATATATTCAGCATTGTTAATAATAGCAAAAAAAAGAGAGAGAGACAATCTGAAAGTATCCTAATAATGGTTAAACAAATGATTTAATATTAGGTTTGGCCCATTGTACCATTAACAAAATAATGGGACTTTACACAGATAGAAATTTCTTTCTTTTTTTATGTATATTTTATTGATTTTTCACAGAGAGGAATAGAGAGTTAGAAACATCGATGAGAGAGAGACATCGATCGGCTGCCTCCTGCACACCCCCTAATGGGGATGTGCCCGCAACCAAGGTACATGCCCTTGACCAGAATCGAACCTGGGACCTTTCAGTCCGCAGGACAACGCTCTATCCACTGAGCCAAACCGGTTCCTGCCAGAAATTTCTTTCTTTCCCACACACAAATCCAGAGGTCAGGTATTCCGGGCTGTGCTGGCATCTTTGCACCAGAGAATCGCCAGGAACCCAGCCATTACAACCATTTCAGCAGATGGAGGAAAAGGAGACAATGGGACAGAGACTTGTGTCAGCTGCATCTTAGATGAAGTATCTAGAACACACTAGTACATATCCTTTTGCTTACATCTCATTGGCTAGCTTAACCACATGACCACAATCAGTTACAAAGAAGGTGGAGAAAGTAATCTTTACTGTGGGTAGCTATTGCCCAGTTAAAATTTGGGGTCCAACCAACAGTTTCCATCTCATCAGACACCTACCAATTCATGCTCTAAGTCTGTAAGGTAAACAAAGAAAGTTACAGGGCAATACATGTAACACAGATGACTCGCCTAGGCATGTGTGTCTACATGCTATGTGTGTATGCAAAGGAATGGAAAACCATCTGGAAGGGGACAAACATCTGGAAATGTGACCTGTGGTTGCCTGAGAGAGTAAGGAGGAGAGAGGAAGAGGAAGGTGAGAAAGGATGGTAACATTTTGCTCTATACTCTTTGATCCTGCTTGATTCATTTACATCAAAAGAATGTTTTCATGCAGAGAGTAAAATCATGGTTGCCAAGTTCATATCAGCATTATTCACAATAGCCAAAAGGTGGATACAGGCCAAAGTTGGTTTGGCTCAGTGGATAGAGCGTTGGCTTGTGGGCTGAAAGGTCCCAGGTTCCATTCCGGTCAAGGGCACATACCTCAATTGTGGGCACACCCCTAATAGGGGGTGTGCAGGAGGTAGCTGATCAATGTTTCTCTCTCATGGATGTTTCTAACTCTCTCTCTCTCTCCCTTCATCTCTGTAAAAAAGTCAACAAAGTATATTTAAAAAAAAAAAAGGTGGATGCAACCCAAGTGGCCGTCTACGTTGAATGGCTAAAAAAAAATATGGTCTATAAATGCAACGAAACATTATTAAACCTTTAAAACACAAAGAAATTCTGACACATGATACAACTTTGAAGCCAATCACAAAAGACGAAATAATGCATTATTCTACTTATCTTGAGTCCCCAGAACATAATAGGTGTTTTGAATGAACCCATATGTTCATAACAGTGTCACATAAATGTTCATGGAAATTCTGTCCAGAAGCCAATTTCCAGATTTTTTCAAAAAATTCCATAACATTTAGGAAATTCAATAAATATATGGGGATCCCCACCCAGTAAATAGCTAACTTACTGATGACTTTCACCGAAGCTAACCCACAATGAGATAAAAAACAGATGAAATATTTGCTTCCAGGTTTGCTTCAAATTTTGCTGGGTCAGGAAAATAAGTTAATATCCTTCCAAACTCTCACAACTCATACAAAGCAATTAGGGGTGTGTTCCTAATTGCCAAAATGGATCAGAGAAGGCAGCTATGCCTAACTATACTAAGTGTCAACAAAACATGATGCTTGTCAGCCCAAATGGAAGCTACTTCCCATTGGAGACAGTGGCGATCGGGTAGGGAGGCGGGACTAGCATTTGAAGGACCAGGATGGGAATATCAGGATCCCACTTCTGGTCCCTACTTGAGTGGAAAGAATGGTAACGATAAAAATTTTTTTTTTAAGTCTCAAAAAACATCAAAATGTGCCTCGGCATAAACAACCCAAAACCATGACGCCGTGGTAAGCCTGATGAGTTTTATCTTCTGAGCAGGGAAGTGCAGAATGACTCACCCCCAATTTTAAAATGTAATGTGGAACCTGAAATTGCTCCACCCAGCCCCATTTCCCAGATAACCACCAAGCCGAGGGCAGGGAAGTCAGTTACTAATTAGGAAAAATCATCCAATTACGCCAACTTGCTGAGGCTGGCACGCTCCCTTTTACCCGGGGTAGGCAAAAATATCGTCCGGAGCACACCGGAGGAACTGTCTATAAAAAGGCGCCCGCCACAGGGGAGGGGAGAAGGCGCCCCATTCTGGGAATTCACCAGGACACAGCTCTGCCACAAGGTTTGCCCGGACACCATGTCTCTCCGACTGCCCGGCGGCTCCCGGCGGGCCTGCCCCCGTCCGGCCACCGGCTCGCTCAGGCTGGCGGGCGGGGGAGCCGGCTTCGGGGCTGCAAACGCGAGCAGCCTGCCTGGAATGGGAAGCGCCTTCTCCTGTGCCTTCGGGGGCAGCTCGCTGGGAGGAAACGCAGGCGGTGGCAACTCCTGTGCCAGCTTTACTGTGAATGAGGGGGGCCTGCTCTCCGGGAACGAGAAGGTGACGATGCAGAACCTCAACGACCGCCTGGCCTCCTACCTGGACAACGTGCGCGCCTTGGAGGAGGCCAACGCCGACCTGGAGGTGAAGATCAAGGGCTGGTACGAGAAGTTCGGGCCCGGCTCCTGCCGAGGGCTGGACCACGACTACAGCAGGTACTTCCCCATCATTGACGACCTCAAAAGTCAGGTAAGAAGCCACACTCCGCAATCATTTTTAGAAACTTTCGTTTCTACAGGCTTTTGGCCTTTTCCTCGCTGAATTCTAAACGCATGGGTCATCCCTGCTTGAAGGAATTTCCGTTTAGCGTTAGAAATCAGCACGAAGTTAGATGCATGTGGTTAACCTCATTGATTTAAAATGTCACTATCTGGTCGCTCTATTAATGTTGATTATTTCCATTTTGTAGTCTTAAAAAATAACCAGTCTTTTATGGATGGTAACACATTGCCTTTAAAAACATTAAACTCCCCATTTCCAGATCATCGCCTCCACCACCAGCAATGCTAACGCTGTGCTGCAGATCGATAACGCCAGGCTGACGGCCGATGACTTCAGACTCAAGTAAGCAGCCTCTCAGAGCACAAGACTCCCTGGAGGTTCATGGGAAGCATTAAGCTGAATTTATTATTTACTTATTTATTTTAAATATATATTATTGATCTTTTGCAGAGAGGAAGGGAGAGGGATAGAGAGTCAGAAACATCGATGAGAGAGAGACATCGATCAGCCGCCTCCTGCACGCCCCACACTGGAGACGTGCCTGTAAGCAAGGTACATGCCCCCAACTGGAATCGAACCCGAGACCTTTCAGTCCGCAGGCCGACGCTCTATCCACTGAGCCAAACCGGTCTCGGCTGAATTTATTTTTTTGATTCCTCCATTAAATATTAAAATACTGGGGTTTAAGGCAAACACAACGCTATGACTATTTTTTTATACTTTTGCCACAAGATGCAAAGTATGAACTGCCATCAAAGAAGTGTTCAATGCCCTAGTTCTTTTTGGGTCAAAGAAATGCGTTAAAATAAAGAGAAGAATCATTGCCATACAATAGACTTTGAAAACGTCTCTTGTGGCAGAGACCGGTTTGGCTCAGTGGATAGAGCATCGGCCTGCGGACTGAAAGGTCCCAGGTTTGATTCTGGTTGAGGGCATGTACCCTGGTTGTGGGCACATCCCCAGTAGGGGGCGTGCAAGAGGCAGTTGATCGATGTCTCTCATTGATGTTTCTAACTCTCTATCCCTCTTCCTTCCTCTCTGTAAAAAGTCAATAAAATATATTTTTTTAAAAAAAAGGAAAGAAAATGTCTCTTGTGGCCAAATGGGGCACCTCAGAATTCTATGTGCTCATTGATTGCTGGCTATGTCTCCAACCATGTGACCCATTGGGAAACCATTGCACCCTTCCAGGTATGAGAACGAGCTGGCTCTTCACCAGAGCGTGGAGAGCGACGTCAACGGCTTGCGCAGAGTCCTGGATGAAATAACCCTGTGCCGGACGGACCTGGAGATTCAGTACGAGACCCTGAGTGAGGAGATGACGTACCTCAAAAAGAACCACAAAGAGGTGAGAGTGGGCTGTGCACGCTTTGCCACCCTCCGCAGACACTGCCCGCCTGATAGAGATCACAGACTTGGCTTCTTAAACAGGAAACCGGCCCTAACAAACCAGCATCAGACAGACCGGAGGCCCGAGTTGTCTTGAGAAGTGGCCACGTCTTTGTACAGATTCAAGATCCACCCTTGCTCTCTCACTGTTTCCCACGGTGGGAGGGAGAGATAATCATGTTTTCCAGACCAACCAGGGTTAAAGAGCAGTATTTGGCCAGATGATTATAGCTATAGATAATTAAAATGCTGCGCCTAAAAGATTACATCTAAAGAGAGAGAAGATGTATACTGTAAGGTCTGTCTAAGGAAACTAGATCTAAATTTCTATATAACAGTGGCAGACTTAAAACACTTAAACATTTACTCCATACACACATTAAGTCTATGTACTTACTATTAATACATATTCTTAATAAGTGTGGCTGTAAAAATAATGAGACTGGCATTTCACTGTTCCGTTAAAATTTACACTTCCAAATAAATAGTGAATGTCCAAAGTGGTCACCGTGGGAAGCTAGATTCTAAATTAGAGCATACAGCCCCTACTCCAGACACACCTCTGGGATGGCTCTCAGAACCACTGTTTCCTGATAATATATTTATTCTTTGAAAAGGAAGCTGATATTTTTAAACGGCCAAAAGCCTCTCAAAGTCAAGCCAGGTGCTTAAAGGAGAAAAGCTAAAAACGCAGCTTGCTTACTCAGAAGGCTGTCTTGTAAATGTACCGTATTTTCTGGTGTATGAGACAACTGGGCATATAAGATGACCCCCGACTTTTCCAGTTAAAATATAGAGTTTGGGATATACTCGCCCTATAAGATGATCCCCGGCGTATAAGACGACCCCCCAGACTTTTGAGAAGATTTTTCTGGGTTAAAAAGTCATCTTATATGCCAGAAAATACGGTAAGTATTCAAAGAACAACGTTTGTATAAATATATGGGTTCAAGTATGGCTAGAGCCCCCTGGTAGTTATTCAACAAATATTGGATGAATTGAACGCAAGTGATTTTGTTTTTTAATGACTCACAGACAAACCTCCATGCATCTTTTCATCGTTTTCTGTTTGCACTGGGGAAGGTGTCCCTAAATCCTCAGAAGCGAAAACCCCCACCTGGAGACAGACAAGGCCGGGAGATCCCCAGGGAGGAAGGAATGCTAGGATCCCCAGAGGGACTGGTACAGGGAGGAAAGCCAGCCTCGTATCAGTGTCATTAGGAGGATCCAGGGCCTGGGACATGGGTGGGGAGGAGGGTTCCAGCCGCAGAGGCGGAAGTTGCTCTGTGTGGTCTCAGTGGCCACAGACTTCGTGGTGTCTGCCGGCCACAATCTCAGAATGACTCACCGCATCCCGACAGCACACACCTCAGATGAAATAACATGCAAAACTGCTTCCATCCTCTCTGATGATGATAATGACCATAATGACCGGCATTTATTTAGTATTTACACTCCCGGGAGTAGTGTTGGTCTTATTACTGCTTCACATCTCCCAACAACACAGAGAAGGATGTTATTTGTTGCCTCGATTTCCAGATAAGAAAACTGGGATTCGAAGTGCAGCATCGTTCCCAGGAAGCTATGACAGGGCAGAACCAAAATTCACATGGAGACCGGTTTGACGCCCGAGTCCACCCAGACACTCTAATGGGCTATATAAGCGTGATAGCTTAATAGACAACTAAGGACTCTTTAGACGATAATGTTCTTCCTTTACTGCTACTGAATAAGTTTATAATTATAAGCAAGGATAAGTATAGAAACAGAAAGATGTATTAATTCATAGTTATTTCAACTCTTCAAAATTATCCAGTCTCAGCCCCTCCACCATGTGCACGCTGAGTTCAGGGTATTGCTGAGTGGAGAACATATCAAAGCTGGTCTCGCTGAAACCGGTTTGGCTTAGTGGATAGAGAATCGGCCTGAGGACTGAAGGGTCCCAGGTTTGATTCCAGTCAAGGGCATGTTCCTTGGTGTGGGCACATCCCCAGTGGGGGGCGTGCAGAAGACAGCTGATCGATGTTTCTCTCTCATTGATGTTTCTAACTCTCTCTTCCTCTCACTTCCTCTATGTAAAATATCAACTACATATATATATATATATTTATTTTTTTATTTTATTTTTTTATATATTTTTTTTTTGCTGGTCTCAAAGTGGAATAATGACCAAGTCCACAGAGGTGGAGACATTTAAGCTATAAATGAATAGAAAAAGAGATGATGGATCACTCATTCTATATATTTAATTTTTTAAAAAATGTTTTGTATTGGCTTCAGAGAGGGAGAGAGAGATGGAAACATCAATGCTGAGAGAGCATCACTGATCAGCTGCCTCTTGCACGTCCCCTACCAGGGATCAGGCTGTAAACCCAGCCACGTGCCCTGACCAGGAATCCAGCAGTGGCCTCCAGGTTCATAGGTCCACCCTCAACCACTGAGCCACACCAGCCGGGCTCATTCTAGATATTTTAAGGACTTTCATTTGGAAAAGGAATGAAGACTTTTTCTGTGCAGCTGAACTATAACTGAGGGACGAATGGAGCTAGAATTGGGTTCATCATAGCAAAGACCTCTGCCGCAGCTAACACTCCAAGAATGAAATAGGCTGTTTCATGAGGCCGTGAGTTACCTGTCGGTGGAAGTTAGGTCTGCTGGACAGGATGTATAAAATGTAGAGCGAGCTCATTGCACCGACTGGGAGATAGAATCAGGTGACCGCTAAGAGCCCTCCCAAAGCTGAGCTTCTAGAGCTTCTAGACTTTCTAGGAGATCCCGGCTCAGCTGAGCTGCACACTTTCCTGCCTCCAGGAAATGCAAGTTCTGCAGTGCGCGGCCGGTGGCAACGTGAACGTGGAGATGAACGCGGCGCCCGGCGTGGACCTCACGGTTCTGCTGAACAACATGCGGGCCGAGTACGAGGCGCTGGCGGAGCAGAACCGCCGGGACGCGGAGGCCTGGTTCAACGAGAAGGTGAGTCTTTGCCAGAAAGCAAGCCCGCTGCGTGTTGGCGATGCTCACGCCTGAGACTGGCTCCTTCCCTTGTACCCTCCAGAGCGCCTCGCTGCAGCAGCAGATCTCTGAGGATGTGGGCGCCACCACCTCCGCCCGCAACGAGCTGACCGAGATGAAGCGCAATCTGCAAACACTGGAGATCGAACTGCAGTCTCTCTTGGCCACGGTAGGAAAGGACGATGTCTTACCACCTCCTAGGGCAGTGGTTCTCAACCTGTGGGTCGCGACCCATTTGGGGGTCGAATGACCCTTTGACAGGGGTCGCCTAAGACCATCAGAAAACACAGATATTTACATTACGATTCATTAACAATAGCAAAATGACAGTTATGAAGTAGCAGCGAAAATAATTTTATGGGTGGGGGTCATCACAACATGAGGAACGGTATTAAAGGGTCGTGGCATTAGGAAGGCTGAGAACCACTGTCCTAGGGTATCATTTTAAAAAGGTGTGGGTGGGTTTTAAAGCTCTTAACCATACTGCCTGACCGGCGTGGGTCAGTGGGTGAGCATGGACCTATGAATCAGGAGATCATAGTTCAATTCCTGGTCAGGGCATATGCCTGGGTTGCGCACTCCACGCCCAGTGTGGGGCATGCAGCAGGCAAATGATCAATGATTTTCTCTCATTATTGATGTTTCTATCTCTCTCTCCCTCTCTTTCCTCTCTGAGATCAATAAAAATATATGTACAGATATATTTTTAAATCTCTTAACCACGTTGAGAATATCTATATATATAAAAGCCTAACATGCAAATTGTCCCCTTGGGAGTTTGACCAGGAGACCAACTGCTCGCTATGATGTGTGCTGACCACTAGGGGGCCACACAGAAAGAAGGGAGGCCCTGGCTGGCAACGGGAAGACCCCGATGAGCCCTGATCACCAGCCAGTCCTAGGGACCCTACCTGTGCATGAATTTCGTGCACCAGGCCTCTAGTATGCATATATCATTTTATGTAATTAACTGAAAACATTAAGAGAGAATGGGATTGTATCTAGAACAGCTAAAACAACAACACCAATGCCTTTAGACTTGTCCTACCAAAAAGAAAGACTTGCTCACTTTAAGACTGTCACAGTCTTCTTAACCATGCGTCCACAGGAAATCAGCAATTACAGGCAGAGCTAACCAGAGAAGAAAGTCATATGTCAAGGCAAGTTTGTATGTGTGTGTATCCGTCTCAGTCTCTCCATTGTTTCCTTACAGAAACAGTCCCTGGAGTGCTCCTTGACGGAGACAGAAAGCAACTACTGTGCGCAGCTGGCCCAGATCCAGGCTCAGATCGGGGCCCTGGAGGAGCAGCTGCACCAGGTCCGGACCGAGACCGAGGGCCAGAAACTCGAGTACGAGCAGCTGCTGGACATCAAGGTCCTCCTGGAAAAAGAGATCGAGACCTACTGCCTCCTCATAGGCGGAGACGACGGGTAGGTAAAATGATTTACAGACGGGTCATAAGCTGAAATCTGCATGAAACTGAGATCCCTGGAAACTGATATGACCACATTTATTATCACGGTGGCTAAATAGTAAACATGATACTCTATTCCCACGGTGCAAATTAGCCACATCTTACAAAACCACCACACAACGAGCCCTGTGTTTATGATACGAAAAGGTAAGACTCACATTGATGCTAAAGCAGATGTAACCCACTGAAACGTGCTCCGCAGACAGCTCAATAAAACAAATCGTGAACTTAGAATTGAAGGGGTTCTCTCCAACTCATCCTTTTGTGACATTTTCAACAATCTATGTTTACAGGGCTTGCAAGTCCGGAGGTTACAAGTCTAAAGATTATGGGTCTGGAAACATGGGAAGTCAGGTCAAAGGTAATTAAGTAAATTCTATTTTTATGCTATACTACTTCATTTTCCATGCACAGCTTGATTGCTTTTTTTATATTCCCAGAATATATATTATATATTACTAGAGGCCTGGTACATGAAATTTGGGCATGGAGGGGTGTCCCTCAGCCCAGCCTGCACTCTCTCCAATCTGGGTCCCCTCAAGGGATGTCTGCCTGCCTGTTTAGGCCTGATCCCAGTAGGATTGGGCCTAAATGGGCAGTTGGACATCACTCTCACAATCCAGGACTGCTGGCTCCCAACTGCTCACCTGCCTGCCTTCCTGATTGCCCCTAACCACTTCTGCCTGCCAGCCTGATCACCCCCTAATCACTCCCCTGGCAGCCTGTTTGATGCTTAACTGTTCCCCTGCCAACCTGTTTGCCCCTAACTGCCCTTCTCTGCAGGCTTGGTCACCCCTAACTGCCCTCCCCTTCAGGCCTTGTCCCCCCACAACTGCTCTCCCCTGCAGTCCTGGGTCTCCCCCAACTGTCCTTCCCTGCAGGCCCGGTCACACTCAACTTCCCTTCTCTGCCAGTCTGGTCCCCCCCCCCAATTCCCCTCCCCTGCAGGCTTGATTGCCCCCAACTGCCCTCCCTTGCAGGCCTGGTCCCTCCCAAAGGCCCTCCCCTGCTGGCCATTTTGTGGTGCCATCTTGTGTCCACATGGGGGCAGCCATCTTGTGCATGGGAGTGATGGTCAATTTGCATATTGCTCCTTTATTACATAGGATATATAAGAGTAGATAAAGATTTGTAATAGATATCAGTGAGTGCCAGATGTCTGTCTTTAGAGATGTTTGCTAATTTTATTTATGTTATCAATATTTTCAATTTTTTTCTTTTTTATGCTAATTTTAAACAAAGTAACATGTTGCCATATATTTAGCTAATCAAA
Source organism: Lasiurus borealis (assembly GCA_004026805.1). NCBI lineage: Eukaryota > Metazoa > Chordata > Mammalia > Chiroptera > Vespertilionidae > Lasiurus > Lasiurus borealis. The sequence continues at coordinate 50,161 of PVJN01002711.1, forward strand.
ATTCACCAAAATATGAGTCCAAGTATTTGTGCTTATTGCATAATTCACCCTGTATAAAAATCCTACTATTCCTTTAATTGATATACTTTCTTACTCATTTTTTAAGTTTATTGTGTTAAAATGTACTAAACATAAATTTAGTATCTTAACCATTTGTGTGTATACAGTTAAGTGGCATGATGTACATTCAATATTCTTGTACAAACATCATCACCATCTGTCTCTAGAATTCCTTTTATCTTCCAACACTGAAACTCTATACCCATTAAACAGCTCTTCACTCCCCCTCCCCAATCCCTGGCAACCACCGTTCTACTTTCTGTATGAATTTCACTAGTCTAGGTACCTACCTCCTATAAGCAGAATCATATAGCACCTGCCTTTTTTGACTGAGTTATTTCACTTAGCATAATATCCTCAGGATTTGTCCATATGGTGGCATGTCAGAATTTCCTTCCTTTTAATATTTTTTATTTTTTTTACTTGTTATTGATTTCAGAGAAGAAGGGTTAGGAAGAGAGAGAAATAACAATGATGAAAGAGAATCAGGACTGGCTGCCTCCAGTTGGGGATCGAGCCTGCAACCCAGGCATATGCCCTGACTGGGGAATCAAACTGTGACCTCCTGGGTCATAGGTAAACGCTCAACCACTGAGCCACACTGGCCAGGGGAATTTCCTTCCTTTTTAGTGCTGAGTCATATTTCCTTATATGCCTTTACCATGTTTTTTTATCCATTCACCCATTGATGAATTCTTGGGTTGTTTCCACACTTTAGCTATTGGTATCTTATTCATCTTTTCTCAACTCTCTAAAATCTCCTTTTAAATTTTAATTTTTAGATCCGGCCAAAGCCATCGTGGTGAAGAAAGTTCTGGAGGAGGTAGACCAACGCAGCAAAATACTGAGCACCAGGCTCCACTCCCTGGAAGAGAAATCTCAAAGCAATTAATTTGAGACACCAGAGCTAGCATACGCCAAGTGCTTTCCGAGAAGAAAACGCATTATATATCTGTCCAGAAAAATGAGCAAGTCTAAAAAAATATATCTGTCTCTTTGTCTTTCTGTTACTGAAATATAACTTCTAGCCAACAATAGCAGTATCTCCTATTCATCAGGAAGAGTGTCACATACAAATGTGATGACTCATTTGAATACCTTATAGAAAATGTTGCCAATTCTTTGTGTTCAATAAACCTTCCTTCAGCAAGTTATCACTGATGGTATTGTCTTATATTTAAAATGTCCGGTGGTATTGTCTTATATTTAAAATGTCCGGGTCTATGGCCGAGATATATGAACACTTAATAGATTTTCATTTACATAAAAACTTTTAAAAAATTAACAGATTCTCATGAGGCTTTCTCAACAATTCAAAATGAGACAAGTTCAGAATGAATAAAAATACTTGCACTTAAATCCCTAATTTCCCCTACTCTGACATAATAACAAATCTATTGCTTTCTCTTTTTTAAAATATATTTTACTGATTTTTTACAGAGAGGAAGGGAGAGGGATAGAGAGTTAGAAACATTGATGAGAGAGAGACATCGATCAGCTGCCTCTTGCATGCCGCTCCCCCACCAGGGATGTACCCACAACCAAGGTACATGCTCTTGACCAGAATCGAACCTGGGACCTTTCAGTACGCAGGCCTATGCTCTATCCACTGAGCCAAACTGGTTTTGACTATTCCTTTCATAATAGCTAAAATGTACAAATTTCAGATTCATATGTAAAATGGGGATAATAATACTTCTCTCAAAATATTATTATAAAGATCATATGAATTAAAGTGTATTTATTGAATAAACACTCAGTAAATGCTAATTTACTTTTAAATACCAGCTATTTATAAGGGTTAGTTCTTAAATATTTCACTTTGAATATATACTTAAATAATATTCCAAATATAAAGCACAAGTTCTAGCTTAGAATTCAAGTTCTATTAATGGAGTCACATAATTTCCTCAAATCAATTATTTGAGACTTAATGGACCTCTCAATCCTCTATGGATGGATTATCCATATCATAATCCATCCATGAAAATTTGATTTCAAGCTCCATCTGAAAATATTAAGCATAAAAGACAACTGGAGTTTTTTAAGGGTATTATAATTACTCTTGAATTATTTTTATTGTCTATTTCTAATGCAATCTTAGCCAGGGGCCACTAGAGTCAGAATATCTAATTATGCCCCCCATCAGATTATGTGAGACAAAAACAATACAATCTTAAAGAATATTCACGAGTTCTCAGAAATGCAGCTTTCTCAATAAATGTGAGCATAACAGATATTCCTTGCCAAAAAGAAAATACTCTTTTCTTCCATGCCATTTGGGCTATGTGCCACTGTTCTCATTCATTTAATAACCACAACCAAGAATTTTCTCAGGCGCAACCAGTGTGACTCAGTGGTTGAGCAGTGACCTATGAACCAGGAGATCAGGGTTCAATTCCGGGTCAAGGCATTTGCCTGGATTGTGGGCTCTATTGCCAGTGTGGGGGGTGCAGGAGGCAGCCAATCATTGATTCTCTCTCATCATTGATTTCTCTCTCTCTCTTTCCCTCTCCTTTCTTGTCTGAAATCAATAAAGATAGATTTTTTAAAAAAAAAGAATTTTTCAGTAATAAGATTCTATTTACTTACTTTCACTCACTACATAATTTTGAAAGCATTTTTGAAATGTAATGATGATTGTGTTGTAACAGAAGACAACTTTATATATAAATAATTATATATAAATTTTTCAAAAATAAAATCCTTTAGTAAAGGTAACAAGGACATTAGATACACATTTTTTTAAATGGTGAAGACTGTAGAGCACTTGAATCGGATTAAATCAGGCTGATCTTCCAATTCAGCACCAGGTGTCTTATGGAATAAAAAATACTATACGAATGCAAAAACACACACACACAAAAAAAAAAAAAACTAAAAATGACCAAAACATGTGTTTGAATATAGAATCACAATTTACAAAGCACTTACAATCCTGTGCACTAGGTAGGACAGGAATTCTTATCCTTAATTTTACAGGTTAGAAAACTATGGCTCTAAAATTCTCCCTTGAACTAAAGGCAGAGGAACCAGGACCGTGACAGATAATGGCTTGATTTCATCTCAAGTCAACAACGTTTCTGATGTGAAATTCAAATAAAAGCAAAAAAGCAAGATGTAGGCACCTGTGCTCCAGCCCCAAGAAGTAAAGGATGAGTCTGAATAAGTGTAACAATTTACCAAGCCCCACGACACGACACGGAGCTTCAGCTATTGCTATAACTGTTCCTGATATTCCACAGAGATTGCAGAAATATAAAAAGCAAACCTTTGTAGACTTCAGGTTTTTAAAACAGAAGAAGAAAAATTACATATTTAGGGAATGATGAAGCCTTTTTAAATCAAACAAAAGCTGAAGGCAGAGAGTAAAGATGTATCTGTAGAAAGAAAATAACACGCAGTAAAATGCAAAACAAAATTAAAAGAGAACCTTTTAAACCTCAATGCAATATGCTAAAAATCTATTCCAACACCGAGGGGAAATCCGTGCAGCCAGCCAGCCAAGCCACTCCAGTTTTCTGATGCACAATGTCAACCTGTCCTGCTGCGGTCTGGCGCCACCTGCTGGCCGCCGCCCTCCCTGTCTAAAACCGAGAGAGGATTCTGGCAAGAGCCTAGCCGAAGCCGCAGGAACCTGCGGCCTGTTTGGTTGGCCTGGCTCATCTTCAGCCTCCCATTTGCCAAACTTCCCTTCCCTAACCGCCCCTCCCAGCACTGCCGGTCCACCTGCCATATCTGCCCTCCTCACCGCAGAAGATAGGAACTTGAGCCCACCTTCTTTGGGGCTGGCTAGCACAGACTGGGAGCTAACAGCTCACATTTTATGTGTCTGGGGTATGTATGTCTGTGGGTTCTGAGAATAGAAAGCTATTGTCTGTTTGGCATGAGGCAAAGGACCGTTCAAGCAAACGTAATCAATAAACTCTGCGCTGACTTCAATCCACACTGACTGTGGACTCTGAAGGACAGAAGTACCTCTGCCCCCACAAAGTCACACGCCCATCCTCTTAACTCACCGTAAACCGACTAAATAATCTTCAGGAAAATTTAAAAAAGAGCTGTTTAGCCCTGACCCGTTTGGTTCAGTGGATAGAGCATCGGCCTGCGGACTGAAGGGTCCCGGGTTCGATTCCGGTCAAGGGCATGTACCTTGGTTGCGGGCACATCCCCAGTAGGAAGTGTGCAAGAGGCAGCTGATCCATGTTTCTCTCTCATCGATGTTTCTAACTTTCTATCCTTCTTCCTTCCTCTCTGTAAAAAAAAAAAAAAAAACAATAAAATATATTTAAAAAGAAAAAAAGAGCTGTTTAAGGAGATTCTAGAGCAGCGGTTCTCAACCTGTGGGTTGCAACCCTTTTGGGGGTTGAATGACCCTTTCACAGGGGTTGCCTAAGACCATCGGAAAATGCAGATATTTACATCACGATGCATAACAGTAGCAACATTTCATGGTTGGGGTCACCACCACATGAGGAACTGTATGCAAGGGTCTCGGCCTTAGTAAGGTTGAAAACCGCTGTTCTAGAACATTCAAATTCAACAAGTACAAAGTTAAATCGTTTTCTCCAAGAATAAAATTTGGCAAAATGGTGTGATGGAGCAGATGCTGGTGGAGGAAATGAAGCCTTCAAACAGACATGCTTAACTGAAACTGAAGAGAAAAAGCCTGGGGAAGAATGCTAGGGAAAGAAGATGGGAAAGAGCGAAGGAAGAGAAACAAACAGTCACAGAATGTGGTGCATTTCAGCTCTATTTCTGTAGGTGCTTTGTGGCTGCTTTGGTGTCTGGCAGTAGCACCGGACTGCAATCGATTTGTGGAGGGACCAGATCCACGGGGAGTGGCTTCTCGGGACACGTATTACTGCAGAACCTCTTTGCTCTCCCAGATGGTGGCCACTCTCATGACACTGACCTCAATAATAATCCTCTGCAGGGAAGTCCCCACCTGATTCTGGTGTGACCTTCCCTGCCCCCTCTGCAAACAACACCTCCTTTTACTAGCAATACCCCCCAACACACACACACACACACACACACACACACACACACGAGGAGAATAAAGATTTAAAAGACAGAACACGTAATAAAGAAGAAGCAATCAGTGACCCGAGCTGTTCACGAAGCAAGTCAAGCTGTGTTGTTTTTTTATTAATTCAATGGCTCCTTTTTATCACTCTACAACACGTTAGGTGTTATAAAGATGCTGTGGCCCTAACCGGTTTGGCTCAGTGGATAGAGCGTCAGCCTGTGGACGGAAGGGTCCCAGGTTCGATTCCGGTCGGAGGCATGTACCTTGGTTGCGGGCACATCCCCAGTGGGAGGTGTGCAGGGGGCAGCTGATTGATGTTTCTCTCTCATCGATGTTTATGACTCTCTGTCCCTCTCTCTTCCTCTCTCTGAAAAATCAATGGAATGTATTTAAAAAAAAAAAAAAAGAGGCTGTCCACACATCACATTGAGGCTTCTCCTCTTGCCATTCCATCTGCCAACACCCAACAAATACTCTATGCCCCGTTACTTCCCTTAACTATTCTGGGCTTACCCTTTTATTTGAAAAACATAACAGAATATTCTCTAGAGCGAAACTAGACAGAATTTCCCGAGTGCATGCTATTTTCACTGCTAAAGATTCATCAGGGACAAAATGCCATGCTTTTCACTATTGATTTTCCTGCTAGCCTAAAAGCATGCAAAATATTAATCTGAAATTTTAAAAATTCTGGTAATCTATGTCACAAAAATGGCAATGGTTGCCATTTGAAAATAATTCTGCAATTATTACAGAGGTCATAGTCTACCAAGGTCATATTTGATTCTTTATAGGTAAAAATAAACTGCTAATAACAAACCATTCCAGCCAAAACCGGTTTGGCTCAGTAGATAGAGAGTTGGCCTGGGGACTGAAAGGTCCCAATTTCTATTCCGGTCAGGGGCATGTATCCTGATTGCAGGCACATCCCCAGTAGGGGACGTACAGGAGGTGGCTGATCGTTGTCTCTCTCTCATCGATGTTTCTAATCTTCTATCCCTCTCCCTTCCTCTCTGTAAAAAAATCAATAAAATATATTTTTTAAAAAAAACTATTCCAAACACTGTATAACTGCTGGCAGCACTGTACTGGGAGCCCAGAGATACGAGGTTCAGTGCATTTCTTTCAAACTGTCAGATAACTAACGGATGCCAGACACCAACGCCGGCCTTTCTGCACATTTAACCCCACTGGAACCCAACCAGATTCTAGAAGTTTCCATTTTACAGGTGAAAGAAATCCCAGTAACTCACTTGTGAACTCTGGCAACTCGTTATTTCATGTAAAAGAGAGTGAATATTAAATCTGGGGGTGTCTCAAAACAATGGAGACCAAAGCTTGCCTAAAGAATCCTGACACTTCAGGCAAGAACAGAACTGTATTTATATATGTGATTAAAATCCTTTCACCCACTAGGCAACCAAGTTGCAGACAGTTCTCAAGTCACAGAATTGAGTTTAGCCTGGTAGATTCGCCCCTGAAAGAAAAGGCACGCAGGCGCACAGAAAGCAAGCATGAGGCTGCTCTTCAGGAAATAGGAGCCAACAAGAAAATCCTGTGGGTCTGCCTCCTGTCTGTTTATTCGCTGCCTCGTGAGACAAACAGGTTGAGGTGACGATGGCTGTTTTCTTTGTTAAGTACGGGCCCTGCCCAGAAGTCGTCTCTGAAGAACAGAGAATCAGAGAAGCCTCTCTGATGAACTTGACTTTGAAGCTGAATTTTAAAGAACAGACATACGTCCGCATTGAGATGATAGCAACGTTGCCCTGGCTGGGTAGCTCGGTTGATTGGAGCATTTGTCCCACACACCCAAAAGGTGTAGGTTCAATTCCCAGTCAGGGTCCAGACCCAGGTTTCGGGTTCAATCTCAGGTTGGGGTGTGTACAGGAGGCAACTGACTGATGTTTCTTGCTCAATTGTTGCTTCTCTCTCACACTGATATTTCTTTCTCAAAAAAAAAAAAGATATTTTTCTCTCTCTCCCCTCACTTCTTCTCTCTCTAAAATCAATAAATATATCCTCAAGTGAGGATTTTTAAAAAGTATACAAGTTTTTATTATGTACGTAATAAAATTATATCAACGAGAAAGCTAAAAAATGAGACACAATATAGAACGCTTGTCTTCACAAGCTTCCTCAGTGGAGATCCCGATGTCCAGATATCCCAAACCAGAAGGTAAATAAAGCTGCCGAGCTGAGAAAGCTACTCCTTTTTTTTTAAATATATTTTATTGATTTTTTACAGAGAGGAAGGGAGAGAAATAGAAAGTCAGAAACATCGATGAGAGAGAGACATCAATCAGCCGCCTCCTGCACGCCCCACAGTGGAGATGTGCCCACAAGCCAGGTACATGCCAACGACTGGAATCAAACCTGGGACCTTTCAGTCCGCAAGCCAATGCTCTACCCACTGAGCCAAACCGGTCTCGGCAAAAGCTACACCTTTGATGACCACTAACGAAGAATCCACAAAGCCCAGGCCAAACTCAGAGGCCAGCAATGCTGCTGTCTTTCCTCAATCTTTCTAAAGCATCCATCTTATAGAAAAACTGCCGTTTGAAATTTTAACCTTGCTATTTGGCTTCTGTAAATGTTTGCTTGCTTAAATAATAAAGAAAATGAGACTATTCTCACTTCAGAGAGGCCCTTAAACCTTCCCTGGACAAATGACCAGTGCTGGCACCAGGCCAGGTCTTTGGTTGAGGTCTCGAGGCCTCAGCACATAGGGGCCCTTTAAGAACTTGCAAAGCGGCGGGAAACATCCCATATTTGGGAGACAAAGAAGGTAAAAACATATAAATAGAGAAAATTTCTGCATGTTGGGGCCCAGAATTTGAGAAACATTTTTCCTCTGGACCCACGTGCGTAATAAATGTAACTCCAAGCTCTCCGAGCATGGTTTGATTATTCCAGTTTTCTGTAACATTTCCGCATGAAACTTTCTCCCTGTGCTCTGAAATCTCTGTTTATCAGACTACTTTCACGTAGCTGCTGTTTCTTTCTTTAAACCTTCTTTTAACCAAATGCCAGCCTTACGCAGGTAGAAAGATTCCATTGCATAATTGTAAGAGGAAGGAATACCCAATGCCGGTCCCTCCTGTCTCCAGCATTCTCCCTCCATTAAATCATTAGCGTGTAGACTTCTCTGGTTTCATGGCTTTGGGGAGGGGTGAGGCAGGATGACCAGCAGGCTGGGATAGTCGGCGCCTTTCTTACCTTCCCGGGAAGGGTGTACTGTGAATTACGCCCAGCTTAATGATTTAAAGTTTATAAAACACCTTGTACTCCTCGAGGCAGCGCCCTGAGTGTTAAGACTGAAAACACAGCACTCCGGCCAAAACAATACAGGTAGAACACAAAAGCTACTTACCCTAAAGAGCTACACGCAAAGGGGATTTCCACTGACTTAATAGTTGGTCCCAATCAAAGGCAGGCTCAGGGGAAATTAAAAGAAGGCAGGACACTGAATAAAAAGCCATCAAATAGAAGGATTGAAGCATGCGTGTGGTTTAACAGACACTGCCAGGAGAAAGGAGAACTTTTTTTTTTAATATATTTTGTTGATTTTTTTTTTTTTTACAGGGCGGAAGGGAGAAAGAGAAATAGAAACATCAATGAGAGAGTAACACTGATCAGCTGCCTCCTGCACCCCCCCCCCACTGGGGATGTGCCTGCAACCAAGGTACATGCCCCTGACAGGAATGGAACCGGGACCCTTCAGTCCGAAGACCGACGCTCTATCCACTGAGCCAAACAGGTCAGGGAGAGGAGAAAGTTTTAAATAAACGAATGTCAGCGAGCTACATGAGCATAAAGCTAAGAAGGTCAAGAAATATATCTAAAGCACCTATACTTGTATTAAAACATGCTTTTTAAATTTGTGGTCAAATATACATAACATAAAATTGACCATCATAAGTGACCATGTGTAAGGGCCCGGGGCAGTGGTGTTAAATATATCCATGTTGCTGTGCAACCAAGCTCCAGAATTCTTTTTCTCTTGCAAAACTAAAAGTCTGTATCCATCAAACAGCTCCCACTTCCTCTTTCCCAGCCCCTGGCATCGCCGTTCTGTTTCCTTTCTCTGGATTTGACTCTACCAGCTACGTCATATAAGTAGAATCATACAGTATTTGCCTTAAACACACACACACACACACACACACACACACACACACACACACAACATTTACTGGACTAGCAGAGGCAAATGGAAAAATCTAAAGTACAAAGAGACAGAAAAACAGGAAGCAAAAAGTGACCTGGGAAAGATTCTAGATCTCAGTGTCTCTATAACGACCCCAGTCATAACATTAGTTATCAGAAGTGGGGATGGGTTCTCTTTTCTAAGTGTCTTTAAAGAAAACAGAAGAGAGAAGAAAAAACCGTGAGCAGAGGTAGACTGGGGAAACTGCAGATTTCAGCATCTGCAAATGACTCTCTCACATTAGGGACAGAGGTGGATTCGGATCCTCTTCTCCAGATGTCTTAAAACAAAGTTGAAATCAGTCTCATCTCTAGTTGCATAAGATTTGATGCTAAAGAGGGAAGTTTGATGCTAAAGTCAATCAGAAAGTCACACTCTCTGTAGCAACGCATAAGTCGCTGATCTGATGCTAAAACAGTCTGTCTAGAGCAACCAAAGGATTTGTATGCATGCATTCAAAGCATAACCAGTGGATGCAAGACACTGGGGGGTGAGGGCATGTATGGGAGTAGGGTAGGGGGAGAGAGCAAAGGGAATTATACATACACATGTAATACATTAATAAAAATGGAAAAAAATAAAAGTCTGTCTACAGGCTTTCTTAGACATTCTCTGAGTAAACTGGTTGCTGAGACACAATACTGTGTACATGGAAGACGGTTATTTATTTATGCTTTTCTTATTCACAGTAAAAATGTCTCATTTGATCCCAAAATAAAAAGACAATAACCTGAAAACCACAAACTTCAATAAGCTCAGAAATACACTGAAATAATCACAGAGCATGGCGAGTCGATCTAAAACCAATGCTGATGCCGAAGCTAATTTCAACTTTAAGGGAATAATACAAACAAAAAGTTTCAAGGCTGGCTGAAACGAGTTTGGTTCAGTGGATAGAGCGTCAGTCTGTGGACTGAAGGGTCCCAGGTTCGATTCCAGTCAAGGGCATGTATCCTGGTTGTGGGTACATCCCCAGTGGGGGGTATGCAGGAGGCAGCTGATCGATGTCTCTCTATCTCATTGATGTTTCTAACTCTCTGTCCCTCTCCCTTCCTCTCTGTAAAAAATCAATAAAAAAATTTTTTTAATTTTTTTTTAAGTTTCAATGCTGATGGGAAACTTCCCTCATCCTATTACCTATTTTAATGACACTTGTGAACCTGTGCCCTGCAATTGGGAAATCATGAAGCAAATTTCATAGAACTGCTCCTTCTGAAAAGAATTATCAGTCAAAACAACTTCTGAAAGAGTCCAACTGTCGTTCTGGGAATAACTTACTTTCTTTCCCTCCGCCCCACCTTGCTGCTACTTCCTTGTTGTAGTAAATGCCCCCCGGCTCTGACCCAGCTTCCGAAAAGCAGCCAGTGCAGGGGGTGCAGGAAAGAGACATGATCCAGTGGCGGATTAGCAGAGCTGTCATGGGGATTAAGAAGTGACACAGACCAGGAACACCCTCACGGGGTGCATATAAGGGCCCAGCAGGCAGCCTGCAAACACGCTCGGCACCTCTCCCATCCGCCTGGACACGCTCTGTCTTCACGGGAGCATCATGTCTTGCTCATCTCGGATCGCCTCCTCCCGGGCTGGGGGCAGCGGCTCGGTCAGGGGGTCTGCTGGTGGCAGCGGCAGGAGCCGATGTGGTCTGGGGGGCAGCTCTGCCGGGGGCTTCCGAGGGGGAGCCGGCAGCTGTGGCCTGAGCGGGGGGTTGGGCAGTGGCTTTGGAGGGGGTTTTGGTAGCTGCTCGGTCAGCAGTGGTTTTGGAGGAGGTTCAGGCTCTGGACTTGGCTTTGGTGGAGGTTCTGGATTCGGCGGGTGTTCTGGATTCGGCGGGGGGTGTGGGTTCGGTGGCGGTGCTAGCGGAGGCTTCTACGGCTACGGTGGAGGTGTGGGTGGTGGTCCTGGCGAAGGCGGGCTTTTCTCTGGAGGCGAAAAGCAAACCATGCAGAACCTCAACGACCGCCTGGCCAACTACCTGGCCAAGGTCAGGGCCCTGGAGGAGGCCAACGGTGACCTGGAGGCCAAGATCAAGGAGTGGTACGACAAGAATGGGCCTGGAGATGGAGGATCGGGAAGGGATTACAGCAGGTACTACCCCATCATGGAAGATCTCAGGAACCAGGTAAGACCCCACCCACCGCCCAGCTTCTACTGGTCTCTTCTGCTTTTTTTTTTTCTTAATATATTTTATTGATTTTTTACAGAGAAGAAGGGAGAGGGATAGAAAGTCAGAAACATGGATGGGAGAGAGACATCGATCAGCCGCCTCCTACACACCCCACACTGGAGATGTGCCCGCAACCAAGGTACATGCCCCCGACTGGAATCGAACCTGGGACCTTTCAGTCCACAGGCCGACGCTCTATCCACTGAGCCAAACCGGTCTCGGCCTCTTCTGCTTTTATTCTGAACATGTGCAGCAAGGAAGATGTTAAGCCAAGGAATGCTTTGAAAAGATAGTTGTCTGCTGGATATGTAAAAGGGGAGTTGGGGCAAAACAGGTTTGGCTCAGTAGATAGAGCGTCGGCCTGCGGCCTTGAGGGGTCCCAGGTTCGATTCCGGTCAAGGGCATGTACCTTGGTTGTGTGCACATCCCCAGTGGGGGGCGTGCGGGAGGTGGCTGGTCAATGTTTCTCTCTCTGGTATTTCTAACTCTCTATCCCTCTCCCTTCTTCTCTGTAAAAAAAAAAAAAAAAAAAAAAATCAAGAAAATATATTTTTTTTAATTAAAAATAAAATAAAATGGGAGTTGGTGCATTTCAACTATGACCGTACTGCAGACTGCATCCAACCACATTAACTTTCTGTCTGCATCTCACATCTGAGTATTTCTAAGAGTAAAACTTATACAAGGACAGGCAGCTGGTTAACATGTATAGATGAGTGAGGACAAGGGGTCAAAACCAGCTTAATCTATTTCATGATGGAGTCTGGCAGGCTGACATGCTTTAGAGTCTTGCCAGATTTAAATGGTCTTTACAACCATTTTTCTTTCTAGAAGATCTGGTGCCAATATTATAGGAGAATGTGGTGGACTCTAAAGGATCTTGCCACTGTTGAGTGGAAAATACATTTTTCAAGACTTTTTCAGAAGTGGAGCTCACTTTTCACAGGATTTGTCTGAAAGAGCTCTTGGAATAACTGATTTTCCAAAGCAGGGGGAGTGTATGCAGAGGGCCGTGTTCTCTGCCTGTTCCAGTCACTGCAAACGGCTGCCTTTCTGCCAAGAGATGTAGTCTAAACACACCCCGAGCTGAAACCGGTTTGGCTCAGTGGATAGAGCGTCGGCCTGCGGACTGAAAGGTCCCAGGTTCGATTCTGGACAGTGGCATGTACATTGGTTGTGGGCACATCCCCGGTAGGGGGCGTGCAGGAGGCGGCTGATCGATGTCTCTCTCTCATCGATGTTTCTGACTTTCTATCCCTCTCCCTTCCTCTCTTTGAAAAATCAATAAAATATATTTAAAAAAAATAAAAATAAAAAATAAACAGCCTCGGTACAAATGCCATTGCTAAGCGTGTTCTCAAAGCAATTCCCCTTTGGAAGCTACCTCCACGGCCCTCAGAGGCGGGCATGCGGCCACAGGCACAAAGCACCCACGGCTCACTCCCTGTTTGTGCCTCTTCCAGCTCATCGCCGCCACTGCTGAAAACGCCAGGCTGGTGCTGCAGGTCGACAATGCCAGGCTGGCTGCGGACGACTTCAGACAAAAGTAAGAAAACGGAAGCCTGGAAAGCAGGTGCCGTGGGGAAAGGGAAATTCCATCTGTTTGCTTACGTCATTCCAATTTTTTAAAAAACACCTTTCAGGGGATCAAGGCCTAAATTCACCCACGTCCCAAATGTAACTTGTAAAAACTATCATCCCACCAACAAGGAAAAGAGAGACATGGAGAAGGACATTTTGGGCATAAAAACTATGAGCTGGCAGTACACTTAATATTAGGCTCTTCTTTTTCTTTAAAAGAAAAAAAAATCCTAAGATTAATAACAGCCTTCATTGGTCAAACAGCTCCGAGGAGAACACTCCTTGTTGGAGGATGTAAGATCAGGTGTACTCTGACGTGTCTGCTCTGGCCTACGGCCGCCCCTTCCAGGTATGAGAGCGAGCTGCACCTCCGGCAGACCGTGGAGGCCGACACCAACGGCCTTCGGAAGGTGCTGGACGAGATGACCATGACTCGCTCCGACCTGGAGATGCAGATGGAGAGCCTCACCGAGGAGCTGGCCTACCTGAAGAAGAACCACGAGGAGGTAGTGTGGCAGAGAACCGGAATAACCAAACCACGCTCGGAGAGTGTGGAGTTACATTTATTACGCGCGGGTCCAGAGCAAAATGTTTCTCAGATTCTGGGCCCTAACATGCAGAAATTTTCCCTATTTATATGTTTTTACCTTCTCTGTCTCCCAAATATGGGATGTTTCCCGCCTCTTTGCAAGTTCTTTTTTTTTTTAATATATTTTATGGATTTTTTACAGAGAGGAAGGGAGAGGGATAGAGAGTCAGAAACATCGATGAGAGACATCGATCAGCTGCAACCAAAGTACATGCCCTTGACCAGAATCGAACCCGGGACCCTTGAGTCCACAGGCTGATGCTCTATCCACTGAGCCAAACCAGTCAGGGGGACCTTTGCAAGTTCTTAAAGGGCCCCTATGTGCTGAGGCCGTGAGACCTCAACCAAAGGCTTGGCCTGGTGCCAGCACTGGTCATTTTGTCCGGGGAAGGCTTAATGGCCTCTCTAAAGTGAGAATAGTCTCATTTTCCTTATTATTTAAGCAAGCAACATTTACAGAAGCCAAATAGCAGGGTTAAAATTTCAAATAGCAGTTTTTACAAAAGATGGATGCGTCAATAGGAACCTCGTCCACATTATTTCACCACTCTGGCCTATCTGTGTCCCCAGAGCCACTTTATACGACAAAATAGTCTCATCTGCATGGATCCTGCTCCCACGACCAAGAAAAAGTAATAATGAGCAAATTACAGTGGTACCTCGAGATACGAGTTTAATTCCTTCTGTAACCTTGAGGCATGGGAAACTATGAGATGCTCGAGTCACGGTAAACTGGTGGGTCGTGTGCAGTCGGCCGATCCGCAAGATTACTCCTATCTCAAATGTTGCTCATATTTCAAAGCAAAAATAGCTCGTATCTCAAAAACCTCGTATGTTAGGGCACTCGTATCTTGAGGTACCGCTGTATAGCTGAATGTGGTGGGGGGCATCTTTCCCCTTTACTGTCTTAGTTTCAGCTGTGCATTTTAGGAAGTCCATTGCTCGTGTTTTTATCACTCAGGTTTTTTTTTTTTTATTTTTAATGCTAGGAAATGAAGACTATGCAGGGGAGCTCGGGCGGGGATGTGACGGTGGAGATGAATGCCGCCCCAGGCACCGACCTGACCAAGTTACTGAACGACATGAGGGCGAGGTACGAGGAGCTGGCGGAGCAGAACCGCCGGGAGGCCGAGGAGCAGTTCCAAAAGCAGGTGGGTGCTCCCCGCTCAGGGCTCAGCCCGGGGCCGACCAGACGCCGCATCCTCTCATCCCCTCATCCCTTCCGCCCACCCTGATGGCGTTTCCTTTTCATTCAGAGTGCGTCCCTGCAAGCCCAGATCTCCACCGACGCCGGGGCAGCCAGCTCCGCCAGGAGTGAGATCACCGAGCTGAGGCGGACCCTGCAGGCCCTGGAAATCGAGCTCCAGTCCCAGCTGGCCATGGTGTGTGCAAAGCGCTCCCCCAAATCTCCCAACGGGGAGGCCACGGGATTCGGGTTTCCCTCTTTGCCAAGGCGTGCCGCCTGGCACACAGTAAAAGCAGCGTTAAGGAGGACAGTATCAGGGTCACAGAAAGCATAACACATTCCAAGTAAAGCTATTTCCGTACATTTAATGTTTTAAAAGTAAAAAGTTACTTCTTATTTTTTAAAAGTAACTTTTTTACTTTTAAAAAATAAGAAACAAAAAATAAGAAACACAGCTTGGGATTTGGTGAAGGTGAATGTCCCCCGGCACCTTATAAAATGTTGGGTGATGTTCTTTTCATCGTAAATGTCTTCTTTTATTTATTTGTTTGTTTATTCATTCATTCATTCATTCATTCATTCATTCATTCATCTTTCTCGTAGAAAAACTCCCTGGAAGGGACCCTGGCCGACACGGAGGCTAACTACATGGCTCAGCTGTCGGAGATGCAGGTGCGGATCGGCAGCCTGGAGGAGCAGATCTGCCAGATCCGGGGCGAGACCGAGTGCCAGAACGCCGAGTACGAGCAGCTGCTGGACATCAAGACCCGCCTGGAGCTGGAGATCGAGACCTACCGCCGCCTGCTCGACGGAGAGGGCGGGTGAGTAAAGTCAGGAACGCGCTGAAAGGCATACACCTCAGTGCACGTGTGTCATGAAGCCAAAAAGGGCTTTGGGGGCTACATGTCTACTTAAAAGTCTAAACTGGTTTGGCTCAGTGGATAGAGTGTCGGCCTGCGGACTGAAGGGTCCCAGGTTCGAATCCAGTCAAGGGCATGTACCTTGGTTGTGGGCACATCCCCAGTGGGAGGCGTGCAGGAGGCAGCTGATCGATGTCGCTCTTTCATAGATGTTTCTAACTTTCTATCCCTCTCCCTTCCTCTCTGTAAAAAATCAATAAAATATATTTAAAAAAATAAAAAGTCACAGTGACGGCCCAGTGAAATGGCATCTACCTCCATCACAGGAGTCTTTCCTGCCTTTGCCACACGCAAAGGAGCACGATTCTTTTCTCTCCAGTGGTTCCAGCTTTGGAGGAGCTGACTTCAGAAACTCGGGATCCAGAAACACGGGATCCAGGGATTTCACATCTGCTGACTCAAGGTCTGGAAGCCGTTCTAGCCAGGAAAGAGGTAGGTGGTGTTTTTTTAATGCTCATAATTGTATAATTTAAAAGCAAAGACAGCCCCAACCGGTTTGGCTCAGTGGATGGAGCATCGGCCTGCGGACTCAAGGGTCCCAGGTTCAATTCCGGTCAAGGGCATGTACCTTGGCTGTAGGCACATACCCATTAGGGAGTGTGCAGGAGGCAGCTGATCAATGTTTCTAATTCTCTATCCCTCTCCCGTCCTCTCTCTGAAATCAATAAAAACATATCTTTAAAAAAATTAAAAAGCTTAAAGTATATACTGTTGTTTACATAACCTGCCCCAGAGAGAACATAATCCATGAGTGCGCTTGCATTTCTCCAGGTCGTTTCCAGACTGACATTGTGATTCTATGATTTTCAGATCCAAGCAAGACCAGGGTGACTAAGACCATCATAGAGGAGGTGGTGGATGGCAAGGTGGTCTCATCTCACGTCAGCAATATTTCTGAGGTGAAAGTCAAATGAGAAGTTTCCAGATCCTTAAGAGTGTCTTTCAGAGAAGAAAATGTAAAGGACGCAAAGGAAGACATCACATCAATCTACCCATCTTCGTGGATAATTTCAGGGAAACATTTCTGGACAGAAATAGATGATTAACCAATTTTCCGGCAGCCTCTTCTTTTCTAATGAGAATGCTCTTGAAAAAGCTGACAACTTTGCTCTAATAATTGCTTCTGTGCTTCAATAAACTTACTTTTGCAAGTTCATTAAATTATGGCTGAATTTTTTTAAAAAATTTAAAGAGAAATTTAATATTTTACCTAGAAATGAAGCTGCTAGTTATGATCTAGCTGCAGTATTATGTTACTGATATTAATTTTTTTTTATATTTTTTATTGATTTCAGAGAGGAAGGGAGAGGAAGATAGAAACACCAATGATGAGAGAGAATCATTGATAGGCTGCCTCCTACAAGCCCTTCACTGGGGACTGAGCCCACAATCCCGGTATGTGCCCTTGACCAGAATCAAACCCACACCAGTTAGTCTGCAGGTTGATGCTCTATCCACTGAGCCAAACCAGCTAAGGCTTAATTCATTATTTACCAGCACTTTCTTCACACAAAAATCAAGATTATAGCTATTTCCTATGTGGGCATTTTCAATACCATCATCTTAGAACTCAGTGAAAACTGAAATTAAACCTCAGTGTCCCTAAATCTATAGCCAGTAGCTGAGCCCACCAAGAAGGATGACATTACTAGAATTATGGATCCGTAATTAGTTAATGCCTAGTTTCTTAAGGTCTATCACTGGTAAAAAGAAATATGACATCTATCTTCATCAAGAAGGCTCCCTTTAGCTGAAATCAGTTTGGCTCAGTGAATAGAACATCAGCCTGTGGACTGAGGGTCCTGGGTTTGATTCCGGTCAAGGGCATGTGTATTGGTTGCGGGCACATCCCCAGTGAGGGGTGTGCAAGAGGAAGCTGATCCATGTTTCTCTCTCATCGATGTTTCTGACTCTCTGTCCCTCTCCCTTCCTCTCTGTAAAAAAATCAATAAAATATATATTTTTAAACAAGCTTTAATAATCAAGACCATCTAAAAATTCTAGGCACATGGAATAAAATATCAAAATGAATCCAGAGTCACAACAAGACTTCTACTTAAATAGCTAACCATAGGATAAATAGCCAAGGGTGAAACCAGTACTCAGAGAAAAAAAGCAATGCTAAGTTGTTAAGGGACAAGAGAGCTAGAAACATTGATCAGCCATCTCCTGCACGCCCCCTACTGGGGATGTGCCCCCAACCAAGGTACATGCCCTTGACCAGAATCGAACCTGGGACCTTTCAGTTCGCAGGCTAACGCTCTATCCACTGAGCCAAACCGGTCTCGGCCCTAAAATTATTTTAAAACTACACAACAGGCAAATGTTGTATTTTGAAACTGAAATTCAGCTCTCCAGTCAGCTTTTAAATTAGAGAAATGTCTTTCTTTCTTCTAAGAGTTAGACTTCTCTCTAAGGAGGAAGAGCCAGTGCCTACTTGCATCTGAATTTTAGCCGCTGACTTCTGATCCAGATGCATGTGGTTATGCTTGTCTTTCTGACCTCCAGGGGCATTCTCTCTCAAGAATGGTGAGAATGCTGGAAGTGGCAGCCACTCTCGCAGAGATTAGGAACATGAAACAAAGTTTATAGAAGGCAGAGAGGAGGAGGCAGCCAAAGGATTTGAGACTAGAAAGTAGCCCAAACTTGCTTCATGAGGTCATGGAATTAGAGAGTGTTCAACAAGTGGAGGCAAAGTGATGAATGTAAATCACCCAGCATGCAGCTCAAGGAATGTTTTCCAACAATCTCCTTGAATAACAAAACGATGCAAGTAATAAATCGCTTACAAATTTATCGGCAGTTTAAATACGGCACTTGACAAACAGGAAATATTGATCAAATTCTGTCAAAAAATAATCATTCATTTGGAAAATCAATATCCACATGAAATGATAAGGTGGAAAGAAGCAAACACTATTTTGTTACTATTTAAATGGCACCTAAAACACAAGTCCAGAGTGTATCACAGATCTATCGCATGTAAAACACACAACCTGCTAGAGAGAGAGGCAGTGTTTATTTTGTTGACGAACCACAACAAATAGGAAAGCATTTGAGAGCTCATTAAAAACTGCAGAAAGACAGGCATTGCTTGGCCCAACTTGCTTTTTAAGGACCCCATAGACTCGGGTAGTGTTTAAAAGGTCTACAGAGTAACAGCGTAAATTACAGGTGTGAACGCTGCATTGCCATAGCTACATTTTATTTATTTTTTTATATATTTTTATTGATTTCAGAGAAGAAAGGAGGAGAGAGAGATAGAAACATCAATGGTGAAGGAGAATCATTGATTAGTTGCCTCCTGTACACCCCCTACTGGGGATCGAGCCTGCAACCCGGGCATGTGCCCTTGACCAGAACTGAACCTGGAACCCTTCAGTCCACAGGCTGACGCTCTATCCACCAAGCCAAACCAGCTAGGACCATAGCTATGTATTAAAAGAACAAGGGAAAGATCACCTAAAAAAGCATTGTTATAATGCTGTACAAATGTACATCTATAAATTACACCGACTTCTGCATACACTTCTCAGGAAATGATGTAAAATTTTGAGGACAATTCGTCATTTTTCT
The DNA here is from genome assembly GCA_004026805.1 of Lasiurus borealis. NCBI lineage: Eukaryota > Metazoa > Chordata > Mammalia > Chiroptera > Vespertilionidae > Lasiurus > Lasiurus borealis. Next base: position 69,476 of record PVJN01002711.1, read on the forward strand.
CAGAATGGATTGAGGAGCTACCCAGAGGTGGGAGACCTCAGTCAAGTTCAGTCTGGAAATCCTGCTTGGCTGTCAGCTGGGACAGACAACTGACTTCCCAGACAGGTACTGTCTTTCACCCTACCCATCACAAGACTTGTTCTCAGTTCTTTGCAACAGGCGAAGATAATGTTACAATATGCTATGCTACAGAGCCATAATATGGAATATTCTGACAAATTAAGAGAACAAGGACCCTTTGGGAAGCTAATAAATGCCCATCGCCATCCCAGGGAGAGAAATTATCTCAGCGACTGACTGGTGTGAAACGGTATCGCAGAGCGGAGTGCTACACCAGCAGACTGTCACTGTCGCTCATGCATCTGATTCTGCCACAACTTACATGAATGCACTGGAGGGGGCTTTTCGGGTTCCAGAGCGAGAACTACAGTCTTCCGGAGCCCCGGAACGTAAAAGCTCCTCCTGCGTGACTCCACCAAAAACCAATTTGTGCCCAGAGATAATTTCATGGTTTCGCCTCAGCAATATGTTTCCAAAATATGATATTCCCTAATGAAGTTTATTTTTCAAAGCTCTTCTTCAATCCAACATTCTGGGCTTCTTCAATCAATAACTCAGACAGAAAATTTTCCATTTCACGTATGAAAAACATCTGGAAGCAAAATTATGAACTGCAGATATCAGCCCCTTTTCTGCAAATATTACAGCCCCCTAATTCACTGAGACACTGCCAATGTCAACACAGTACAAAATGCTTAGCGTGGCCCTTAGATGAGGGGTGAGGTACCCTCCTCCTTCCATGAAATCTCAAAACCTTACCCCCTTTTAAAAGTGGAATAGATGGTCTGTTTTACTTGAAAGAGAAGTTAGAAGGAGAGAAAATGCCTGTAGGTTGATCTTCTTTCTTGCAGAGTGAATAGAAACACTATCTGATACTAACAACAGAGACAGGAATCCTTTCCAGAGTGAGCCACAGACAAAAACGCACATGCCATATTCAGAAAGGGATCAAGCAAAGTCTCTCTTACAGGTTTTAACTAAAATAAAATTTTAAAAAACTCAGTTATTGGTTGCTTATAATATGCAAGTACAGTGGTAAGGTAACAGGGCTAAACTATCAAAGGAGGAATATAGAATCAAACAGTTGAAAAAAGATCAAAGTTAATCCTAAAAGATTAACACTTAAGATTTCTCAAAGAAAAGTGAGAATGTTTCCCTAATTCCCAAACAATGCTGACTTCAATGACCATTTCTTTCACGGTATGAATCACTGTTTCGTGGCTACTTAGGTTTCAAAGATAATGATTTTTGAGAGTAACTGAATTTGTCGTACCTGTTTATCAACCTGTCACTGAATTTTATTTCGGGAGTGAGCAATGATCAATGGACTGAGCCATTGATGAGATGAGACATTTGACAAAATGGTTAAGAAGCAGTTGAGGCTCAAAGGATTAGTAGAATGAATTTTTCTGGAGGCAATAGTGTGAAAAAACCTTGTAAAAGGTATGACAGACTGTGGAATCAAGGGCAACTATGCCTACCCTGCAACAGTTTTGTTTTTTAGAGAGACTGAACTAAATTTCAGAAAATGTCTTCATTTCCAAATGTGATTGTTTATCATTTAAGCCAAAAGACAACTTTAAATGTATTAAACTTTTAAAGAATGTTTACTGAATGGACCTGTGGTATAAGAAGCCAAAGAGAAGCAGAAGTCAAATTGAGGAGGCCAAAAAAATCAAAAGGAAATAAAAAAATGTTTACAAATTTCAGAACACTTTGTACCACAGAATGAGCAGAGCATTGCAGACTTCAGTCTTCAAGAAATCAGCAGCTGTGTTCAGCACTGAGTCAGAAAATGAATCATGCATACTTTTATCTTTTTTATATATATATATTTTATTGATTTTTTACAGAGAAGAAGGGAGAGGGATAGAGTTAGAAACATCGATGAGAGAAAAACATCCATCAGCTGCCTCCTACACACTCCCTACTGGGAATGTGCCTGCAACTAAGGTACATGCCCCTGACCGGAATCAAACCTGGGACCTTTCTGTCCAAAGGCCGATGCTCTATCCACTGAGCCAAACCGGTTAGGGTAACATGCTTTTATCTTCATACCAGATTTCTTTTCATACAAGGCTCAAAACGTATTGATTGCTAACTATTTGAAGTTTTAGTTAAAAGGGAAAAAGTGATGGAGCTCAACTACCAAAGTTATCATATAAGATGTGAGGTTAAGAAGCAGTTGAGGCTCAAAGCATTAGTAGAATGAATTTTCCTGAAGGCAACAGTGTGAAAAAAATGGCTGTGACATTGGTCACCCCATTGATCGCCAGGGTTGAACCAGCGGATGTGGCTGGCCAGGCCAGTGTCCCTTCCTCCCTCACCACCCCATGAGCATCCCTCCCGAAGCTGCATGCTCCTCTCCCCGATAGAGGAGAAGACCGGTCTTCAGCCAAGTGTGTAAGAGTAGCTGCACTTCTCCTGCTAGAACCTCCAAACAAGTCCTCAAAGCTCTCCTAAAGCTGAAAAGGGCAGGGGTTCTGTTTTACTCAATCTCTAAGACTAACAGTGAGAATTCACCAAAGAGAAAGGAAATGTTTTCTTCATTCTCAAACAGTGCTGACTTCAATGCACGTCTCTTTTAAGGCCTGAATAGCTAGTCTTGTGGCCACTTAAGGAGGTTTCAGAGGTGATGATTTTTTGTTTTTTATGGAACGCTTCACGAATTTGCATGTTTTTAGCAAGGGCCCTGCTAACCTTCTCAGCATCATTCCAATTTTAGGATATGTGCTGACAAAGTAAGCACAATATTGGTTTAGGTTTTTTAAATATATTTTATTGATTTCAGAGAGGAAGGGAGGGGGAGAGAGAGACACATCGGTTGGCTGCCTTCTGCATGCCCAACACAGGATCAAGCTTGCAACCTGGGCATGTGCCCTGACCGGGAATCAAACCTGGGACCTCTTGGTCCAGGGACAATGCTCAAACCACTGAGCTACTCCAGCCAGGCACCATATTGGTTTATGAGGGTAAAAACTACACACTCAAGCCAAAGCTGGTTTGGCTCAGGGGATAGAGCGTCGGCCTGCGGACTGAAGGGTTCCAGGTTCCATTCTGGTCAGGGGCATGTACATTAGTTGCGGGCACATTCCCAGTGGGGGTTGGGCAGGAGGCAGCTGATCAATGTTTCTCTCTCAATGTTTCTAACTCTCTATCCCTCTCCCTTTCTCTCTGTAAAAAATCAATAAAATATATTTTTTTAAAAAACAACACACTCCAGCTTTCTCCAAATGCTCAAAACTATTCACTTTAATGGAAGTATTATATTCATGTACAATATTATGATCTATGTCAGTGACCTTTAACCTGTGTGCTGCAAGAATTTTTAAAGAATGCAGTACCTGACCATTCAGTCAAGGGAACTGGGTTCTTTTCCTTAGATTGTCAAATAAAAAAATGACAACAGCCAACACAATCGCTGTCCAGTGTGAATGAATCAAAATTATACCTATTTTTCTGTCAGATGAACAAAAAAATATTTTTTTTGGTGTGCCACAGAATTTTAGTAATTACTTTATGTGTGCCCTGAGATGAAAAGGGTTGAACATTGCTGATCTATGTAATTAAGTTGTATTAAACGGAATAATCGCCCTTATGCTGTATTAGTGCCTCTAATCTGAACACAGCTTCACGCCCGAGAGGACAGATTATGCTGAGCTAGTGCACACCAGCAATCCCTAAGAGAGCAACTCCTCTCCTGGTTTTATGATGAGAAAGTCAAAACAAACCCAAGCCTTGCAAGGAACATTTCCAGAACATGTTTTTAAGCGAAGTTAATCCTCAGAGATTAACACTTAAGATTTCTCAAAGAAAACTGAAAACATATTTTTAAAAGAAGCTTAGCAGTAATCACTCCATTTTCAAGATAAGATATAAAGTTGGTAAAAGATAACCTACTCTGAGATTCATTTATTTGTCCAAAGGCATTAAATAAAGCTTAAGTCTAAGGGATTAGTGGGAAAACCCAGCAAATGAGTGGGAGTTGGAGCAGGTTTCAAAGAAACGTAAGACATGTGCTCTTTGCCCTTGAGACGTTCACAGTCTAGTTAAGGAGAAAACGATTGTCCAGCATTTTGAACCTCACTTAAGGATCGTGGAGAAGTCAAACTCAGGTTAATCTATGTATTTTAAATGCCTCCATTGAACTGCCAAAGTTGAATGACTGCCTCTTCCAAGCCCGAGAGGAAATATAATCAAAACCAAAAAATTTATACAGCTAAAAGTTCTTCTGTAAAATGTGTCTTTGCAAAAAGCCTAAATGTGCCACTCCGTTTCTATACACGGGGCTTCCTTAGAAAGGGACCCACGTGGATATGCAAGTGTAAGTGTCTGAGCTATGCGCGTAGAGTCTCAAAGCTGGAAGGAGCTCAGACACTTGGAGACTGACGGAGAGGTTGAAAGCAGGAAAGGGAGAGGGGGGTGGGGAGACAGACCAGATGCACCTGTAGCAGCTGCAGGGAGCTGAGTCCCGCCCAGAGAAAGCCCGGGCTCTTCCCTGGCAGAAACTCAGGAGGCAGTGAGCATCCTGGAGACCGCAGAGGCAGAAAGGGACTCAGAACTGTTGGACATTGAAATTGGGACTTGGACATTTTTTGTTCTTATAGGTTTAGTTTCAGCCTGCAGAGGCGAGATGTTTTTAAAGAATTAGGGGGGATAGGGACGGAAACAGATACAGATGCAGAGAAGCAGTGAACAGACTGTCATACTACAGCGGGGAAGGCAGGGAAGGTTGGGTGGAGGGGCTGTAAGAGATCAACCGAAGGACTTGTGTGCATGTATGTAAGCATAACCAATGGATACAGGACACTGGGGAAGAGGGGGCAGGTGAAGGCATGTACTGGAGATAGGGAGGTCAATGGGGTTGGGGGGAAGGAGACATATGTACCACTATTGTAATACTTGGAACAATAAAAAAATAAATTTTAAAAAAATGAAGGCAGAAAGGGGCATGGGATATGGAGTTCGATTCCAGCAGAGGCTTGTTCATTTCGCCAGGGTGGACAATCAGATGGCTTTTTGTTGTTGTTGTTGTTGTTAATCCTCACCTGAGGACATCCACTGGTTTTCAGAGAGAGTAGAAGGAAGGGGGAGAGACACAGAGAGAGAGAAACATCGATGTGAGAGAGACACATGGATTGGATGTCTTCCACACACATCCTGATCAGGGCCAGGGGTTGAGCCTGCAACCTAGGTACACCCCCTTGACCAGAATCAAACCCGGGACCCTTCGGTCTGCAGGCCGACGCTCTATCCACTGAGCCAAGCTGCCTAGGATGGTCGCATGGCATTTTAAGCCTGAATAATATACAAGTCAATAACTCAAGCCATCATATGAAGACCAGGAAGCGGAAATAATACCCGAAGCTACGTGAGCGTTTGTTACAGATGAGAACTATGTCCTCTGTGGTCCACACGGGTCTCCTCATGCTTCCCACAGGCTGTCCCCGGGGAAGCTACTGGAGAGGACAGACAGGCACACTAAGCTGGGTCCCGCATTCAAGGCCTTGGAAACACAGGGATGCTCCATCCTGAGCGCTGCCTCGGCTATCGCTGCCACAGTAGTTGGGCATCCAGGCCCGGGAAGCGACCAGCGCCGTTGTCAGAGAAGGTCCACTCCGAGGCGCACGCTGGCTTAGGTCGGGTGGAGGCTGAGCCACGCAGAGCAATTTCTGAACTTTGCTTCCTCCATCGCCAGTTTTTCTACTCCCTGCCTCTCCCACGTTACCACTTCTCTACCGGAAAACGCTCCACCTGCTGACCGCACCATCTCTGATGAGGATTCAACATCTAACATATAATGTCTTCCCACCTGTGCTGCAATGGTCCCTCGGACACACTGGGTAGAAGATACAGTGGTACCTCGAGATACGAGTTTAATTCGTTCCATAACCTTGAGGCATGGGAAACTATGAGACGCTCGAGTCGAGGAAAACTGGTGGGTCGTGTGCAGCCGGCCGATCTGTGCGATGACTCCTATCTCAAATATTGCTCGTATTTCAAAGCAAAAATCGCTCGCTCCAGGCTCGTATCTCAAAAATCTCGTATGTTAGGGCACTCGTATCTCGAGGTACCACTGTAGTCGGGCCAATGTCATCAGGTAGAAAAAGGAGGTTTAGAAACCATCAGGATTTTGAAGGAAGAGTAAGCTAAGGGAATGCCTGTCGAATTGGTGAGGGCTGGTGAGGGAGAGGTACCCAGAACCCCACAAAGGCCTCTTTTCCAGGGACCTGAATAGAGAAGCAGAAGATGTAGCTTACGGAGGACCGGTGATGGATGCACAGTTTTAGGCTAAGCACTGTGGCCTCAAAGGCTGGCACTTCACTAAGCCACCTCGAGGGGAAAAGGAAGCTGAATTCCTGACAAGTTTGGTTTAGTGCTTATCGTCTGCAGAGCTAACAACATCACCTGAATTCTATTTGTTGTTGTTGTTGAAATGTGTTTATTGATTTTAGAGAGGAAGGGAGAGGAATAGAGAGATAGAAACATTAATGAAATAGAAACATCCATCAGCTGCATCCCACATCTGGGGTATGTGCCCTAACTGGGAATCGAACCGGAGACCGCTTAGTTCATGGGTCAATGCTTAACCACTGAGCAACACGGCCAGGCTGTATTTGTTTTTTGTTGTTGTTGTTTGGTTGTTTGGTTGTTTGTTGTTAATCCTCACCCAAGGATGTTTTTTTCCATTGATTTTTAGCCAGAGTAGAAGGGAGGAGAGAATAAAAGAATGACAGAGAGAGAGAGAGAGAGAGAGAAATGGAAACATCAATGTGAGAGAGACACTGAAAATCAAACCCGAAACTCTTGGCTGACGTTCTAACCACTTAGAAACACTGGCCAGGGCATAATCTGATTTGTAATACACAATGAAACTGTAGACATTTGATCCTAAACTGGCCTCACCCTCTAGGAACATCCATTTTTTTAAAAAAAATATATTTTATTGATTTTTTCCAGAGAGGAAGGGAGAGGGATAGAGAGTTAGAAACATTGATGAGAGAGAGACATCAATCAGCCACCTCCTGCAGGCCCCCTACTGGGGATGTGCCCGCACCAGGATACATGCCCTTGACCAGAATCAAACCTGGGACCCTTCAGTCGCCAGGCCGACGCTCTATCCATTGAGCCAAACCGGTTTCGGTGGAACATCCATTTTTAAGCAGGAAACATTCTTCGTGTGTGTTGGGCTGCAAAGAATAAGGCAGGAAGGGGAAGCAATAAGGAAGATGCCAGAGAAAACAGAACCCAAGGCGAAGTCCTTGATCAGGGAAACAGCCATACTTTTTACCTGAGTTACAGCCACCGAGAATGAATTTGGTATCTGTCAATAACATGCCTGCATATGTACCACCGTAAACGCTGCTTAATCACTCTGCGTGAAACGTGGTGTGTGGGACACATAGAAATGCGTGTAAGCATTGCTCACGCACCTCGGACATGCTGAGAAATGCTGACAACACGTTCCAACACCGATCTCTGGGTCTAATTATATGCTTAACGGATACATGAAACTCTACCATGTAGAGGCATGCTCCTGTAAGTAGAAAAACCAACAACATGACAAAGAGGGGACAAGCCAGTAAAGGCCTATCACTTAAAACAATATTTTAAAGTACAATTATGCAACTATAAGCCTATGCAAATGCATGATTGGCTTAAAAGAAACTCACAGGATCTTGAGCTGATAAATTACTTACTAAATAGAATACCCAAGCTCTACAGGATTATCCCCAAAATTTAAAAAAAAATAAAAATAAAAATAAAAGATTGGCTGGGCTGGTTGATATATCTATGCAAAGGCAAAAGATTCAGAGTTGCAACTGCCTGGAAGAGAAATCCATTTCATATAAACTTGTGTTGCCATCAGTTCTACCTGGTATGCTTTTTAGGATAAAAATTGATCGTAACTTTATATATCGGAGAGAATAAAGCATTAGAGCCGCACTGTTTAACACAGCAGCCACCAGCCAAGTGGCTATTGAACACTTTACATGTGGCCTGTCCAAATTGGAATGGGCTATAAAAATGCACATTGGATTTCAATGACCGCATCAAAAGGGAAGAAGATAAAATACCTCATGAATATTTCATATTGACTAGATCTTGAATAATTATATATCTTGGATATATCAAGGTTAAGGAAAATCTATTGAAGTTGATGTCACTTATTTCTGTTTTTATCTCTTGATACAGCTTCTAGAAAGTTTAAAGTCACATGTGTGGTATGCATTTGTGGCTTGCATTATATTCCCATCAGAAAACACTGCTTTCGAGTGCATAAGAAATATGTACTGGGATTGTCAGCCCTTTGTGGATTCTCGTTCCACTCTGTATTTTAGGCAGAGATTAGCAGGAACTACATAAAGTAACAAGAGTCTAATTCTTGACTTTCTTCCTTCTCCTCCCATTACCAAGTGTCTGATTCTCTAGATTCTCCTTTGCAATTACCAAGAGAGAGAATCAGTTTGGCCTAGATAATCATAAATGGCCCTCTCAAGCCAGCTTTTGTATCGGGCACATCACAGGTCTCTGACCTATGGACTGGCTGTCCTTGAGTCAGGTGCTCATCCCTAGACCAATCCTTGTGATTGGTTGGGGGGGAGGGAGGGGAAGGAGGCATGGGTGAGGTTAAACAGAGCACAGGAATGATCTGGAACCTCCTCTGAGCAGGGGACTGTGGGAATGCCCGGCCCAGACTGGGCTGGCCAGGAGTGAGTTAATTCAGAAACTGAGAGAGCACGATGCATGCACATTCAAAGGTCCTGTGAGTGCGAGAGCCGAGGACTGTTTCCTGAACGATGCCCACCCACTCTACCAATAACAGGAACAACAGATCTAGTCACAGAAACATTTCAGACACATGTAGCAACTAGCTGGCCAGCTTAAACCAGGAATTCAAGCAGGGAGAGGGAGGGAGAACGCAGAGACGGGGGAAGCAATACATGGAACACAACCAACGAATCAAGAGTCCCAGGCCCAACCATGCCATGACATCACCATCTGACCTTGGGCAAGACCCTTTAACCCCTCGGTCTTTATGGTACAGAAATGACAGGGAGATGAAGGTCGGATGCAATGACAGGTGGAAAGATGCTTTGTAAACTTCGAAGAGCTGCAATGTTATATTTGTAAGCATGACTGTCATGAACTCTGTGGTGACTATTGAAGGAGCGACCGCCCCATGAACACACCCTGTCCGGGGACAGCTGGTGGCACTTTTCTCCACCTTGTTCACACGGGGCAAGTGTCAGCTGTCACTCTGGCGCTCTGTTAGCACTCACCGCTCGCCGTGGTTTCCTCTGTACTGTGCCTTCAGGAATCCACGTCAGACATCACACCCGCTGGCAGGCCAGCAGCCCCACATGAGCCACGCCGTGTGCATCTGCGAGAAATACCATCCATCAGACCTGTGGCGGATGCCAACTGCCACCTGCATCTGATGGTGGCTTTCTCCCAAAGCTGTCAGGACATCCAAGACTTCCGCCCTCTCCTAAGGCCCTGCCTACAGCATTTGTTTAGGGAATTCAAATGGTGAGCAAAACTGTCAAAGAAAATTCAGCTGTCATGCTTGGGGCCCAGATTTATTTCCATGCAATACCTTGGGAAAACAAAATGTAGTTGTCCTTATCGGATGCCTGATTTCATTCCCATGAGATAAATTACCTTTTTTCTCCCCAAAATGTACTCAGTTTTACAGAGAACCAATTCAGAAACACTGAGGATGTTTTCATTTTTCTGGTTGTTGTTCCCTTTATGGAGAAGGGTCTGACGTTTCAACTATACCAACAACAGGAGAAAAGGGTTGGCCAAATATTTGCATAATTCCACGGGAACACGGGAAGGTCCCTGGGCTGGTGAAAAAGGAGCTCTGTGTCTTTAAGGCTCCACGGGGCTCCGGGGCTGGGAGGCAGACAGAGCAGCCTTGCTGCAGCGACTCATCCTATCGATAAGGTTCAGTTAGCCAAGGTGGAGGATGGGAAAAGAATGGAGCTGTCCCAGCTACTCAATGAGATCAGGGCAAACTATGAAAAGCTCCTCAGCAGAAATCAGATAGAGACCGTGCTCTCAACAAGGATCCAGGTAATGATCTCATACAGACAGACACCCTCCAGGATAAGGAGACAGTCCATGTCTATCCAATTCCTGTCCCGGCCTCTCTGAGGTACAGTATTTCCTTTTCAATGCGGCATATACTGGGGAAGGAATTTCGGTTTTACTGCACTGTGACGGGGCACTGTGATGATGCTGTTAAGTGACCGTGAAATAAGTGTTGATGGGTGCGTTTTAATTTTTATGTAAATTAGGAGGTGACGCTCATTCATGAGCCGTGGGGTCAACATGCAATAAAATGGTGCACTCGAGCCTCTCTCGACACCCTCTAAGGAGGAAGCATTTCAAATATCCTTCAAAGATCATACAGAGTTGTTGATAGGGATCATTTAAATGGCACCTTAAAAATGGCAAGCTTTATAGTCAGATGGATTAGCTTGCACGCTTTGTGGAGGAAAACTAAGTAAAATATTTCTAAATATCAGTAATGAGTTCAGTTTTATTCCCGATCGTTATAAATAGAAATCAGCTGGGCATGAGAACAGGGCGCTCAGAACAATTCTGATATCAATCGAGACAATCAAACCCCCTCCCACCGCCATCAATTGACAGATTCTCCACTTAGATGATAGCTGTTTGCTTTGGTGCTATCAGATGAGAATGTTTATTTCCAATATTGAGGCATGCTACTATATTTAAGTTTGAAAGACAAGAGAGAGCCAAGTTAAATAAGGGTTAAATCCTAGTTTCAGAGACTTACTTTGTTTTAAAGTGACAAACACCTTCAGCAATTAGTTAGGATCTCAAGTCTTGAAACAAAGGTCCAAACAAGTATTTTAGAAACCAAGATTCAGAAATTCAAGGAATTTATTTTTATTTTTATTTTTTTTAGTTTATCTACCATATCTGAGTTCAAGCCCTATTCTGAGCACCCAAATACTGCAAGGAATTTACTTAAGAACATCACAAAAAGGGGGGAAAGTGTTGCTGGGAAATCAGGGGGCTTTGCTCCATTAGCAATTCATTTGTAGTAATATTATAAGTTTTACCTCCGGATAACATTGTCAGTCTTCATAAAGAATGATCAGTATCCTGGATTAAGCAGAGTCACCGGGATATTGAACTGCTGGAATAGTTCATTCACCTTGTACAAAGAAAGGTGGGGTGACAGTTAATTTTAATGACAATTTCTGAAAATTATAAACCTAATGAACCCTTTTTTTTTGGCCTGAGTAAAAATACAAGTTATTTCGTGTGCAGGTCACAATGCTGAAACGCAGCAGCTGAAGCCAAAAAGCAAGACATTTTGTTTAGTCTGTTTATCATCTCTACCTTAGGGGATTGTTTTCAAAGAACTCAGAATCAGCTGACACAAACTCGAGAAAACCTGTCTAATTATTACACAACAGGGAGCTATTTCAGTTACTTATCACTCTAGAAAAACTACCCCAAAACTTAAAGAGTAAGGAAATCATTGTATTCTGTGGCTTGACTAGGTTCACTGGGGGTGACTTCGGCTGTACGTGACATTGGCTGGGACCGCAATCGTCTTGGGACACCACTGGGCTGGGTCATCCACCCAAGGTGGCTCATTCAGGGCCCTGGCACCTTGGGGTTTTTGAACGGCTGGCTCAGCAGAGACAAATGTTTCTCTCCCTCCACGCAGCCTCGGGATCGCTCTCCGTCTGGCCTCTCTCTGTGATCCCTCCGACAGAGTGTGCAGATTTCTTACATGCTGACCCAAAAGCATAGAAGTGCAAGTTGTCAGGACTTCTTAGGGCTGAGGCCTGACACGGACACTTCTGCCACACTCGAGGGGCTAAAGCAAGACATAGGTCAGGCCAGATTCAATGCGGAAGGCCACCACACAAAGACATCCATTTGGGGACGGGTGGTCCATGGCGGGACATCTTCAGAATCTAGCCGCTATCCCAGCTTCGCTGCCCGTCCCCAAACCCAAAAGGCCAGTGAATACCATCCTTTTCACGCACGCCTCTCTCCTAAATTCTCAACGCTTTCTTTGGTAGCTGGTCTGATGCTGCTTGCTTTTGAGAACAGCAAATCAAAAGAAACATATAAATGTTCTCTAAGACTTTGTCCTAAACTTCATTACAGACTTCCATGTACTGCGGTGTTTCCTTTTTTATAGAATCTGTTGCACCATCATATTACATTTTTTAATTTTAAAATGCATTTTTATAAAAACATAAAAAGGGATTAACTTTTGTTTCAAAACATTACAGCCAGTTTCATACACTGCTCCTACTGCTCGCGGGGCCAAATGTTCAGAATCCTGTCAAAAGATACTTTCACTGACTTTCAACATCAGTATAAGAACATTTAAAGCTAACCGTACAATAATCCACTTGTTATTGAAGATGAGGACATTTAGAAAACAATTTTTAAGGAAGTCATTTTTTGTGCTGCTATTGTAGATCAACAAAAATTAGCATGCCTTCTAAAAAGCCCATGTTGGAAAAGATAAATCAATAGTGGGTTAGCTTAATACTGAAATTTATTTTAGAGTTACTAATGCCTATGATAACTTCTCTAAATTATTCATAGTTTACTTTCCAGCAATATTTATTCCCGATCTATGTACCCGGGCCAATAATTGATTAATTTAGATTATATAACGGTTTATCTGCTTTTTAAAGCAACCAACAAGAAAATAGGGGCTGAAACCAGTTTGGCTAAGTGGATAGAGCATCAGCCTACGGACTGAAGGGTCCTAGGTTTGATTCTGGTCAAGGGCATGTACCTTGGTTGTGGGCACATCCCCAGTAGGGGGTGTACAGGAGGCAGCTGAATAGATGTTTCTCTCTCATCGATGTTTCTAATTCTCTAACCCTCTCCCTTCCTCTCTACAAAAAAAATCAGTGGAATATATTTAAAAGAAAGGAAGGAAGGAAGGAAGGAAGGAAGGAAGGAAGGAAGGAGATATAGGTGGGAAATAGTAGCTAATTTCAATCGTTATTCCTTATTAAAGCTATAAATACTGGAAAGTTAAAAATCAGAGTCTCAAACTTAGGCCCTGTAAACTGTTACTTTGTTTTAAAATGGGTGCATTTTTTTCTGCATTTCATGGCCTGCCATAGCTGGAAGAGATTTTTGAGGTTCGTTTACATCTGAAAAAACTGAGGCAAGTGCATTGAACATTTAAATGATTAGTAACGAAGCACCAAAACATGCATTTGTAACCTAGCAACTTAAAGAAAACGATTCTCTCCCCGTGCTAGTTTTCTATCACTGCTCTTACAGGCTCACTTTCCAGAGTGCTCTTTCTCCTCTGGCTATTGTTGTTGGCTGTCTTCTAGCTGGAGGAAGATCTGACCAGGAAAATGGACAAAGATGAAGAGGCTTTGAGGGCGGCTCGAGCAGAACTGAAGGAAGCCCGGCGCCAGTGGCACCACCTGCAAGTGGAAATTGAATCTCTCCATGCTGTGGTGAGCCCGGTCCCCAAAGCAACTGGCCCATGGCGTCCCCAGATGCTACTTGATTAAGGAGGCAGCGGGGGGAGGGGGAGGAGCCCCGTTACCTTACGGGGAGAAACTCACTGTGAACAAGAAATCAAGGCCACTGGATTCTACCCCAGGTCCTGGTTTCACTGCCGCTTTCCCTCCTCCCCTCCCGGATACAAACTGAGTGATGCTCGCTGATGGCCCTGTGGTTCCCTAATGGTTGGAGTGGGGAAATAGAGCGCTTGTCATGATCCAAAGTCACCACAGTGGAGAGTCCATGCTTTTGAGATGTCTGATAAGAAAATATTTAAACACGCCCCTAAAATGCTTTTTATATGCATTCTGCTTTGGCTTTGTTATTTAATAGTCTGTATGGTTTTTTTTAATATATTTTATTGATTTTCTACAGAGAGGAAGGGAGAGGGACAGAGAGCTAGAAACATCAGTGAGAGAGAAACATCGATCAGCTGCCTCTTGCACGCCCCCTACTGGGGATGCGCCTGCAAATAAGGTCCATGCCCTTGACCGGAATTGAACCTGGGACCCTTCAGTCCGCAGGCCAACGCTCTAACTACTGAGCCAAACCGGTTTTGGCAATAGTTTATATTTTTAATACTTAAAAAAGAATGAGCTGAAACCGGTTTGACTTGGTGGATAGAGCGTCAGCCTGCGGACTGAAGGGTCCCAGGTTCGATTCCGGTCAAGGGCACATACGTTGGTTGCGGGCACATCTCCAGTAGGGGGCATGCAGGAAGCAGCTGATTGATTTCTCTCTCTCATCGATGTTTCTAACTTTCTATCCCTCTCCCTTCCTCTCTGTGAAACATCAATAAAATATATATATTTTTTAAAAAAGAATGATAAGTTAATCACACTGCAGAATTCTTATTCTTTCTTTAATTTTTTTTTATTGATTTCAGAGAGGAAAGGAAAGGGAGAGAGATACAGAAACATCAATGACGAGAGAGAATCATTGATCGGCTGCCTCCTGCACACCCTCTACTGAGGATCGTGCCTACAACCTAGGCATGTGCCCTTGACCAGAATTGAACCCGGGACCCTTCAGTCTGGAGGCTGATGCTTTTTCCACTAAGCCAAACCATCACCTCTCATCTGCGTGCTGTAGAGTTATTACCACCTTTTTTGAAAAAGAAAAAACACACAATAGAATGCAGACATTGCAATCGGAACTGAGAAGCTCATTGTGTCGTGCTGCCGCGCTGATGAAAATCTGTCTGAAACAGGAGCGGGGCCTCGAAAACTCGCTGCAGGCCAGTGAGCAGCACTACCAGACGCAGCTGCAGGACCTGGAGGCGGTGATCGAAGGCCTGGAAAAGGAGCTGCAGGACGTGAGGCGCGGCATCGAGAAGCAGCTGCAGGAGCATGAGATGCTCCTCAACACGAAGATGAGGCTAGAACAAGAGATAGCCACGTACCGCCGCCTCCTGGAGAAGGAAGAGATCAGGTAGCTGACCCCCGTGTGGTTCGTGACAAGCGGCCGGACGTGCAGAGCCACTTACGTCTCTGTTGACACAACAGAGAAATTAAATCTAAAGAAATCATCACCATGGCAGGACCAGTGAGTTTCCACAGTTAACTAGGAGGACAGTGGTACCTCGAGATACGAGTTTAATTCGTTCCGTGACCTTGAGGCGTGGGAAACTATGAGACGCTCGAGTCGCGGAAAACTGGTGGGTCATGTGCAGCCGGCCAATCCGCTCGATTACTCGTATCTCAACTGTTGCTCGTACTTCAAAGCAAAAATCGCTCGCTCGACGGCTCGTATCTCAAAAATCTCGTATGTTAGGGCACTCGTATCTCCAGGTACCACTGTAGTATGCTCTGCAAAGAATAGGAGAAGTATTTCCGGCCCCCACAAATCATGGACAAAAGAACCGAAGTCAGGGGCATAAGCTACACCAGGAGCACAGCAAGACTGGAACAAAAGGCAAAGAATTAGCAATCAATACAAAAATGACCTTTCTACACTTTCTCACTTTCCTCTTAGAATTAGTCATTGCCTTATACGGACCGCCCACAAAGAAAGTTTGGAAAAGTCTTACTCTCACATCCCTCCCCCAACACACATACACACACACACACACACACACACACACACACACACACAAAGGCGCACTCCCACCACACATCAAATACCAAAATATTACAGCCACAGCAAGCAATGGTGTTTGGAGCATATGATTTAGACTTCCCGATATCCTGATAACAAAGGTAGCAAAGAGGAATTCTTACTGATTCACACAATTCCATAATCTGCCACCACTTATAAGGTCATATGGCTTTGAACAAAGCACAACCTCCAATTTTGCATGTTGCCATAAAAACAAAATGATTCTTTTTTTAACCCTTTGTACGCCGTAAGCATCAGTGTCGTGTGGGGATGGTTTCCGCTTTGGGTGCATGGCAATTTAATTTAATTCATTTTAATTTTCAAGTACAGTCAACATACAATGTTAGTTTCAGACATACAACCCAGTGATTAGACATGTATATAACTTTTAAAAATCACCTGATAAATCTAGTAACCATCTGACATCATGCATAGTAATTACAATATTATTGACTATATTTCCTATACTGTACTTTACATCCCATGACTATGCTATGACTACCAATTTATATTACTTCCTCATCCCATGCCTCCATGGGATTTGATGCAAACCAAATGGGCATCTATCAGAATGTTCTCTGAATCTATGATCTATTTCTGGTCTGCTTGTTCATTTGTTTTGCTTTTTAGATTCCACATATAAGAAATCATATGGCATTTGTCTTTCTCATCTGACTTACTTCACTCAGCACAATACCCTCTAGATCAGTGGTTCTCAACCTTTCTAATGCCACAACCCTTTAATACAGTTCCTCATGTTGTGGTGACCCCCAACCATAAAATTATTTTCGTTGCTACTTTGGAACTGTAATTTTGCTACTGTTAATGAATCGTAATGTAAATATCTGTGTTTTCCGATGGCCTTAGGTTCTACAGCAGCAGTTCTCAACCTCTGGGTAGCGACCGACAGATTGAGAACCACTAGCAGGGTTGCCTAAGACCATTGCTGTGAAGATTAAACAAATTAACGTTTGTAAAGGGCTTAAAATAGTATTATGTAAATACTAGAGGCCTGGTGCACAAAATTCATGCACTGGGGGGAGGGTGTCCCTCAGCCCAGCCTGCACCGTCTCCAATCTGGGACCCTTAGGGGATGTCCGACTACAGGTTCGGGCCTAAACTGGCAGCTGGACATCCCTCTCAAAATCCAAGACTACTAGCTGTTGCCTGCTTGCCTGATTGCCCTGAACTGCTTCTGCTTGCCAGCCTGATGGGCCCCTAACCACTCCCCTGCTGTCCCAATTGCTCCCAACTGCCCTCCCCTGCTGGCCATCTTATGGTGGCCATCTGTGACTACATGGGGCAGCCATCTTGTGCAAGAGCATGACAGTCAATTTGCATATCACCTCTTTGTAATATAGGATACATATAATTTATTAATAAATAAAAGGTTGTGAATTTTACTTAATTCCTAATTCTTCAAAATATTGGTAACCTGGTCTTTAATATTTCTGTAATGTAATTTTTACTATGCCGTATTTAATATATATAAGAAAGTATCAAAAAAGATGTAATGAACTCCTGTGATGTACTTCCCCCAGCTCAGCGAGACATACACAGTGTTGTTGAAGTCTGTTCCACTCCGCATCCCCACACCTAAACCACATCCCCCAATCTCATCCTCCTCCCCCCATCTAACCTGGCTCCCAAATTAGATGCGTATTATATGAATCTGTATGTACCCCTAAACAAAATATGAAATCATTTTGCATATTATTTTAAATTTTATAAACTTACTCTTTTTTTCCACTCAGTGTTGTATTTGAGAGATCCATAAGGATCCAGTGTACCCTGAGTTCATTTATTTTCACTGCTAACTAGTATTTCAGTTGGACGAATATACTACAATGTACCCATTCTCTTATTAATGGGGATTTGTTTCCATTATCTGCTAATACTTTGTTGCTCCTATAATGCGATTCTTTCCCATTTCAGATATTATGGTTGTATCCAAGGAGGAAAAAAGGAAAAAAAGGCTACGAGCAGAGTTGGTTTTGTCTTACCTTCAGGTGAGTTTCTGATATAACATGAATTAACATGAGAAGCGAAGTGCCATTTCTTGGGATTGTAAATAAGTTGGACACTCTAATGTAGCAAACATAAGCAACATTTACATAAACTGTAACATGTGAACTGACTGTGGTTAATGCTTCGACATTGTCATTTAACATTTCATACATAAAATTTTCACAGCCATTATCAATGAAATCTCTTTTTCAACAAAACTCTCCCAAAAGTGTGAGAATGAGAAGGTGGAGACCGTGACCAAACAGGCAATATTAAACGGGAATATCGTGAAGGAGAGCACTGAAGCTCATGGCACTATTCAGTAAGTAAAGATTGAAGTTCATTTCTTTACATGTTTCTCTAAGAAACAAGAGAAATGCGTAAAGAAATGAACTTCAATCGAATCATTCCAGCCATCTTGTGTGAATGTTTCCAAACCTAATTTTAATTTGCTGTGGTTTTTAATCTGACGTAAGCATATACAAACAAAAATTCAGATAAAAGAATGCTCAATCCTTAATTCATCTTTTTTTTTAATTCACCATTTCTTTTAAAAAAATACAGCAACCCATGAGCATTCCATAGAATTCCTTGAAATTCTAGTTATATGATTTTTAAAAGTATATAATTAGAGGAAATAATTGGTACCTCAAGATACGAGTTTAATTCGTTCTGTAACTTTGAGGCGTGGAAAACTATCAGATGCTCGAGTCTCGGTAAACTGGTGGGTCGTGTGCAGCCGGCCGACCCGTGTGATGACTCCTATCTCAAATGTTGCTCGTATTTCAAAGCAAAAATCGCTCGCTCGACGGCTCGTATCTCAAAAATCTCGTATGTTAGGGCACTCGTTTCTCGAGGTACCACTGTATCATGATGTGCACTGTAAAACTTAAAATGTAAATTATAAATCGTTCAAACTTCTTGATTTCTTGTGCATATGGAATATATATTACCTTTTTTTTTTTTCATACATCCCTACGTCTTCATATAGAAAGGCTTATTTTATCATTTCAGGACAGAGAAAGTGGATGAAGTTATTAAAGAGTGGGAAGGTTCCTTCTTTAAAGATAACCCTCGGTTAAGGAAAAAATCTGTTTCTCTTCGCTTTGACCTTCACTTAGCAGCCACTGATGAAGGGTGTTTACAGACTAAACAGGATAACCTGCCGGATATAGAAGTGAGGCTGATCATGAGGAGATCGTGCAGCATCCCCTCCATCAAACCTCCATCAGCAGCTCATTAACCCCAGGACCGTGTCTGACTTGATTTGAAAATGACATTAGGATGGACCCGGGTGGGCCATGCTGACCACCTTCTGTCCCAGATGGAAGTTTAAGTGTGAATGTTATGATGGATGTGTGATTCTCTTGGGAGGGGGTGAAGAGGGAGGAGGTGGTTAAGGGGCAAAATTTCTCTGAATTTAACGGTGGATATATTTTTTTGGAAAGGGGAAGTACAAATAAAATCAGAAATTCAGTATGATTTCTGTTTTATTTCTCCTCCAAAGAATCGTTTTTGTTCCCAAATTGTATCAGAGATGGTGAGTGTTAGCAGCTTCGTAAAATCTTTGACTTAATGCCTGACTACTCTAAGGAAAAAGGAGTGGTTTATAGAAATATGATTGTCTTATGGTTAAGAATCACACTGAGTAATTCATCACGCTTCTGTGACTGGTTATATCTACAAATATTTTTCTCATTGAAAAAGACAACAATTATATCCAAAGTTTTAAAGAGGACTCTCAATTTTCCCTTAACCAAAAAATGTTCCTTTTGAGACAATCATTGGCACACTTACAAAAATAAGTTACTGTGCAGTTCTGAGCAAAGTATAGAACACAAGCCCAGTTCCAATTTGATTAAATAAACTTAACCTTCATCTGAAAGTGTTTTGTAGTCATTGTGTGATATTCAGAGAACTTTAAAAATTGTCCTCTATCAACGATAACAAAAAGAGGTCACTTACACAAAGTATGAAAAGCTGATGACTACAATTTCTAGAACAATTATCCAACCTCTCCCCATCCCAGTTTTTCCATCTGTAAAGCTGAACGTGATTCATTGGAGTATTTGGTGTGAGCATTAGGTAAAATACTATATAAAGAATTATAAATATTTCCTGCAATCATTTATGTCAATTAAGATAATAGTATTATTATCTAAGCTATGATATTTGCAGGATTTATGTTTTTAAATTATTCAAGAGTGTAATACATATGGATAGAAAATATATTTATGAGTAAGTAGTGTTGTAAAGTTTTTTAAACAACCTAATTTGTTTAATACAGGTATATTTCTTTTAAGACTTTAAATTAAAAAGAATACCTGTTTTAAATATTAGAAATTCATAGGCTATTAATTTTTTTCTAAACAGAAAATATGGTGAGTATGACTCACCATACTTTTTTCCCAACTAAAGAATTATCCAAGGGCTATAGCTATGTTAGCATTTTAGTACAGCCTTTTCAACCGAAACCTCTCTGTCTCTCTGTCTCTCCCTCTTTCTCTGTGTGTATGTCTCTCTTGCTCTCATTTCAACAACAAAAAGGTATATTTTAACTAGAAGAAAATTATGTTAATCTTTAACATAATACAGGGATATAGTTAACATTTTTTTTCAATTACTTCAGATTTCTTTAAGCCTTGCTTATTCTATTTCGTGAAAGGAATAATTTTGTTGTCAAGAATACAACAGCATGTTAAGTGCTTATTCTTGCATAAGCATCTAACCTAAAATACATCCTGTATGTAAAAGTGTTTAATATCAGTTAAAAGCTACTAACTTCATTAAAGCGTTGAAAATGCAGTCATATAAGCTATTGTACTAACGTCACTGTACTAAGCAACAGTAATCATAACGCAATATATCTAGTGTAATTGATATGCAGTGTAAAAACCTAATAGTGGGCATCAAAAATGTAACTGCTTATAATAGTAATCCCACTATGCAGCTATTGTGTGTAACGTATATTTTAAAATGCAGTATTTGAATTTATAACAAAGTTTTATTTGCTTTGGGGCATTTTAAATTGGGATATGAATTTACCACAGTAAATGATACCACTATAATAAACATTATAAAACTGAAACATGAACGCTAAATCTGCACTGTGTTTGAGTATGAGACATTGTATTGAGTTTAATTGTACTGAAATGGTTAGTTCACTTGGGAAATGGCAAGACAGTAACCATGGCAGAGAGAGAATTTCCTTTATAGTTTTTTAATATATTTTTATATTGATTTCAGATAGGAAGGGAGAGAGAGAGCAACATCAATAATGAGAGACAATCATTGATTGGCTGTCCCTGCACATCCCACACTGGGGATCGAACCTGCAACCCAGGCATATATCTGACCAGGAATGTAATCGTGACCTCCTGGTTCATAGGTCGATGCTCAACCACTGAGCCATGCCGACCAGGCTGTAGTTTTTAACAAAAGAAAAAAAATAAGAATGGTATATTCTAATAAAAAATAAATAAAAAATAATCCCATAATCCCACAAGTATAACAGCCAGAATTCACAAAACGCTCACTCTGCTCTTCACACTGCACTCCACATGCTTATACATAATCACTAATCCTTACAACAATCCTACAGGATGTAAAATATTACCCTCATTTTGTAGATAAAATAAATTAATGTTCTTCCATTATTTGGGCATAATTAAAATGTGTGTTTCTATAACAAAATACAAAACTAAAGAGTAATTCTAATTACTAACAATTTACAGCATCCCTGCCCTGACACTGGCACTAATTATCCGTGTAACGAGGAAGGAATTACTAACATTTCCTACCCTCGATTTTCACACTTAAACACAAAGGGAAAGATGGTACTTGGGAACGCCTGCCTGGCAATCGCTTGAAATGACACTGATTGGCCAGATTATGATGATCTCTGAAAGCATCTGGCCACTCAGTGTGGGTATGTGTGTATATATATTAGAGGCCCAGTGCATGAATTCATGCATGGGTGGGGTCCAGCCAGCCTGACCAGAAGGAGGGGACATGGGCCATTGGCTGGCCTGCCTGCTGGCCGAACTCCTGGTCGAGGGGACAATCTGCACATTAGCCTTTTATTATATAAGGATATACACTGAGTGGCCAGATTATTATGTGTTTGGAGATCATCATAATCTGGCCACTCAGTGTATATACATGTGGAGATATTTGACAAAGCACTACTCAAATACACAGTACTATTTGGATGAACTTGTCATTGGGAGAGAAGAATTTCTGAGAACAATTATAGGTGCCAATGATTAAGCAGTAATTTAAAACACATCAGGTAATGAGAATTTTTTTAATTTTGTTTGCTTCCAGAAGAGTTATTCTTTCCCAATGCGTTACCCAATTTGGACTGCTCACCTGAGCATATTTTTCCATTGATTTTTAGAGAAGGGAAAGGAGGGGGAGAGACAGAGACACTCTATCCACTAAGCCAAACTGACCAGAGCTCTGCCATCATAGTTTTTAAAGTACAAAAATGTTCCCCAGAGTCAAAAATGCGAAAATTATTTAAAAGTGTCAAATGGAAACATTATGGTACATGAGCCAAAATTACACTGTAATTAAATAATGCGCAGAACCCTCGCTGGTGTGGCCCAGTGAGTTGGGTGTCATCCACTACATGGAAAGGTTGCCTGTTTGACTCTGGTCAGGGCACATGCTGGGGTTGCGGGCTCGATCCCCGCTGGTGGAGGTGAAGGAAACTACCTTTCGATGTTATACTCTCACATTGATGTTTCTCTCCCTCACCCTTCCTCTCTAAAAATCAACAAAAATATTTAAAAAAACAAATACCAATAAATAATATGCAGACACATTATTCAAATTATCAACATATGAAACAAAAAGAAGTCTGTGCAAAAAGCAGAATTTAGTTCTGTGTTTACAAGTTATGGCCAGCATGCACACAAATTGCCAATACTCATGGACATCCTATCTAATAAAGAGGGAATGTGCTAGTTGACCATCACTCTGTCACAAAGAGGGCTGCACCCACAGCTGAGGCTAAGTTCCCATAAGGAGCCTTAACAAGCAATCAGCAGGGACCTGAGGCTACGCCTTCCCCCACCTCCGTGGGGCTTGACAGGGGACCTCAGGCTGTGCCCCCACCCCCAGCACCAGGCCAGGTGACCTGAGGCTGCATCCCCCTATCTGGTTGGGCTTGTCAAGCAACCTCAGGTCGTGCCCCCCACATAGCGGGGCTTGACAGGGGACCTCAAAATGCATCCCCAGTGCTGGGTCAGGGGAACTCAGGCCATGCGCACCCCCCCCCGCACCCCCCCCTGGTCCAGTGGGGCGTGATGGGGACCTGAGGTTGCACCCCCTCCTGGTGCTGGGCTGGGGGACCTGAGGCTGCAGCCCCCTTGCCAATGGGGCTTAATGGAGGACCTCAGGCCATGCCCCCTACCCAGAGGGTCTTGATAGGGGACTTCAAGGCACACACCCCCCGCCCTGGTCTGGGCTGGGGGACCTCAGGCCATGCCCCCTGTCCTGGCACCAGGCCAGGGACCTGAGGCTATATCCCTACCTGGCAGGGCTTGACAAGGGTGGGACTGGCTGGATCTGGATCTAGCCCATTGAGGAGGGGAGGCTGGATCTGGGTCCCACACGATTTTGAGGCGCATGTGGGACTTGACTCTGGGTCCTGTGTGTGCACCCGACTCTGACAGGAGGAAGGTTTTCATGCACATTTTACTAATTTTCTTTCATCTCTGACATTATAGAGAGAGGGCAAGTGGCAATTTTAAATTATTTCCTCTAATTCAGTAGTTCTCAACCTTTCTAATGCTGCAACCCTTTAATACAGTTCCTCATGTTGTGGTGACCCCAACCATAAAATTATTGCTACTTCATAACTGTAATTTTGCTACTGTTATGTATTATAATGTAAATATCTGTGTTTTCCAATGGTCTTAGGTTCATCACGACCCACAGGTTGAGAACCGCTGCTCTAATTAATCCCATGCACTGGGCCACTAGTCCTATTAATAAAAGCCTAATATGCTAAGTGTCTGGTCATCCGGTTGATGGTTCAACAAATCAAAGCATAGTATGCTAATGAGATGCTAAGGCTCAACTACTCACTATGATATGCACTAACCTCAAGGGGGCAGATGCTCTGACCTGTAGTTTACCTTGCTGCTGGGGTCCGGCCGATTGGGACTGCGTGAGACGGCCAGACACACCCTGGAGTCCTCCTGCAGTCCCACCCCACCTGGCCAACCTCCCACATCCCTCCCTGGCCCTGATCTTGCACTGGTGGGGTCCCTCGGCTTGGCCTGCACCCACTCACAATCCAGGACCCCTCAGGGGATGACTGAGAGCAGGTTTCAGGTAGAGAACAGAACGACCAGTCGCCATGACGTGCACTGACCACCAGGGGGCAGACGCACAATGCAGGAGCTGCCCCCTGGTGCTCAGTGCTCCCCGACAGGAGTGCCACTCCGCCAGAAGCCAGCTCACAGCTGGCAAGCACAGCGGCCTCCCCGGCAGCACTAAGGATGCCCGAATGCCAGCTAGGCCCGCTCCCTGGCCTAAGCCATCAGTCAGACATCCCCCGGAGGGAACAAATAGGACCCAAACCGCCAGAGGGCACAGGCTGAGCTGAGGGATCCCCCCCTCCCCCCGTTCCAGTGCAGGAATTTCATGCACCAGGCCTCCAGTATCACAAATACACATTTTGAAAGAAGGTGCATGTGCCAATCACTACAAGCCGTTTCCAGTTTCCCTCACACACGTAGACCTCTCTGCACCCCAATAAGCTAACTTCGGGCCGCACCTCAATACGCATTTAGGGAGCATCTGACAATGGCTCAAGCCTTAGCAGACACTGGCCCTGCGAGGATGACCAGCGCAGGTGACTGTGGACCTTTGTCTGCAAGACCCTCACCGTGCATTAACGATGACACACGCGCTGGGGTACCCGGGATCAGGTTCAGACGACCACCAAGATGTCAAAGAGCCATGGAGCCGGGAGGAAGGGTTATTGGGGGGATGGAGGGGTGGAGGGGTGCAAGGTGGCAGGAGGGCATCAGACAGAGGCGCCTGAGCTGCATCCCAAAGGGCAGGTGAGTGTCACCTGGAAGGTGGCGCGGGCCTTCTCCTCCCTGAGCCAAGCCCACGCGGGGCAGACGGACACCAGTGGCCCCTCCACTCGGCCAGGCCACCCAACCGAGGGGCCTCGGCCCGGAAACCGGCGGCCACTGCACCTGCCTCGACGGCGGGAAACCGGAAGCAGCCCGCGCCGTCGAGGCGGGAAGCCCTGACCGGGCGGGGGAGGGGCGGGGATGGCGGAGCGGGCGCCCCCCGAGCCGGGCCCGCGCGGCCGCGGTGGCTCCGGCGCCCCCCGAGGGAGTCGAACCCGCGGCGGCTCCCCCCGCCCTCGGCGCCGCCTCGCACGTCCCCGCGTCGCCCCCTGTCGCCCCCTGTCGCGCCGTCACCGCCGCCGCCGCGCGGGACGCAGGCCTCTCCGGCGCGCGCCCCGCCCCCCCCCCCCGCCGTGACGAATCTGCGGCGCCGGGAAAGGCGCCCCCGCCCGGGGGGTTCATGGGCACAAACCGGACCCGGAAAAAAAATCCTTGGGCTGCAGGGAGCCTCGGGCGTCCTCACGAGCAGGTCCCTCTCCCCGGAGGCGGCGGCGGCGCCCGGGGAGGAAGTCGGGCGCGTGTGGAAAGTGCGGACGCGGACGCTGCGCGCGCGAGGGGCGGGGCGTGCGCGGGACAAAGGGGAGCGAGGCCGGAGCTGCGGGCGCCTTTCCTGCCCGCGGTGAGTCTCTCCCCCGGGGCTCCGGCGGGTCGGGAGGGGCGGCCGGCGGTGCGGGTCCCCGGCGCGGCTGGACGGCGGGCCCCCCGGGGGGTTCGGGTTGTGGGGGTCCAGGCCGGGCCGCGGGGCAGGGCCGGGGGCTGGCAGCGCCCTCCCTGAGGCCTAGCGGAGCGAGGAGGGTGCCCTGCTTGGCGGCTCGGCTCGCCCCTGCCACGGGCCCCGCGAAATGGGTCCCCCCCCCCGTCTTGGTGGGGTCGCTGGTAGCGTGCACCCGCCGCCGCCATCCGGCCGGGAACAGCCGCAGGGCCAGCCCCGGGGGCGAGCCGGGCCCGGGGGCAGCGCTCCCCTCTCTCCTCTCCCCCGGAAGGGGGTTTCCCTGGGGTCCCGGCAGCGACCCGAGGACTCGGGGGTGGGGGGGCAGCAGCTTGGCCTGGTCGGGGAGCCCCTCCCGGCATTTCCTGGCTGTGTGTGCGGTTTTTTAAGACATGATCCTCCCACCCACGATTCCATCCGTACAATGGGGACAGCAGCCCCTGTCTTGCTGGTCGTTGGTGACTATAAATCGAAAGGATGGAGGTTATTAGCCTGTGTCCCTCCACCCCCCACCCCCAGACGGTATTCAGCAAATAGTAATTTCTGTCCGGCCGTGGGGACGGGTCCAGGGGTCGGGCAGCCCGCCCTGAGGATGGAGGGATGTAATATAGCCAAAGAGATCATCCATCGTTTAAAAGAATGAACGCCGAATGCTGTCCACCCCCCCGGGGGGACCTCGAGGCCATTTGGGTCAGGGCTCCCCCACGGAAGGGTGACAGCTCCCCGGGATAGATCAGAGCATGTGTGTGGCTGACACAGAGCGTTGGACGGAAGTATGTACTCCAGTAGGCATAGAAGTGATGGGCCTTTTTCTTTTTTTTTCCTAACAAAGAACATCGCTTTGTTGGCTCGGTGTGATGTAGAGGGATGTCAGGAACATGCTCATGTCCATGGTCATGGCATGAGCTGGTAATACTGGATGGTAATAATGGATTGAGAGTTGAGCCAGGTCCTGGGACTGTAATAATGAATGAGATGGTCCCTGTTTCCATCCAGCCGCATTAACAGGTGTCTGATAGAATACATAGTATCCTACACCTGTGCAAAGCGGGTAGGGATACAGATGAGGAAGCAATTCTGCCCCCGTTATTTATCAAGAAAGCTCCTCCAAGGAGATAATTTTGCAACAGGCTGCAAATGAGAGTTTGGGGTTTGTTTTGCTTCCTGATGGATCCTTTCAAAGCTTATTCCCAACAGTTATAAAGCTGTTGAGCACCAAGAGGGAATATAAAGTACATTAGCATGCCAGTTACCTTTCGTGCTGCCTCCAGGAATAAAACGCTGCTCCATTTTAACAGAAGTGGTTGGGTTAGCAGGAAGAGAAAGCTGCTGCTGATTTTATCGATAATATCGCTGATTTGGGAGCTGTCAGGATCCGTAGGCCTCCCTTAGTGTGGGCCCTGCTAATGTATCACGTTCTATTGTCATTATTTTTATCGGTCTGATCAAAGGTGTCCATGGCATCAGCAAAATGTTTCCCATCCAAGAGGTGGCTCAGTCGCAAAAGGAAAATTTTTGTTTGAGTCGTCTTGATTCGGATCAACACAGTGACCTAAAGAACTAGTTAAATATTGCAAAAAAAAAAAAAAAAAAAAAAAAGCTTGGTTACTAGAAGATAATGTAATTTTACTAAGAAATGCCAATTAAACTGCCCTCTTCTTTAGGAAAACATTCTCTCATGCTTGCCGAGTTTTGATTCTCTTTTTTTTTCCTTTTTTTTCCTTTTTTTATTTTAGTGTCTCAGATTCATTCTTAAGGAACTGAGAACTTAATCTTCCAAAATGTCAAGTAAGTTTCGTTTTTTTTCTATTTATCAACCTATAGAAATAAGAGACTAATGCCCTACCTAGCAAATGGGAATTCCAAAATACTCTCATTTTTTTTTTCTTCAAACAGGACCATTGGTAGTTTTGTTGCATAGTATTATATCTCAGTTGTTTACAAGAAGTTATTTATTTTCTTTCAAACAGAAAGACCATCTTATGCCCCACCTCCCACCCCAGCTCCTGCAACAGTAAGTTTTAATTTTCTTGTTAATGTAATAGCCGAGTCTGGCCTTGATACAAAAACCCAGATGTCTTCCAGGAAGGGTCACTCAATCATCACAGCAACAGGATGAAAAATTCAGCTATAAAAAAAAAACCAGCACTTCCTACTAAATAAAATACCTCTTTGCATCTTTGAACGAACCCCAACATTTAAAGAAACATACTGCTGAAAAGCCAACCTCCTATGCTCGCTTTTTTCCTTTTTTATTTTTAATGGGAAGTAACTGACAAGTTTAACACTTCTTTCTTGTTAACCTCTTATTAAAAGTCTTTAAAGTTGATACTGAGTGAATACTCTATTCTGGCATTTCTTACTTTCAAACCTAACCTTAAATTGGTTACATTTTTTCCTCTCTCCTTGTCTACATATAATTTTCAGATTAAACGATAAAGTTTCCAGTTCTGTAATAACACTCATTGTAAATCTTTATTTTCAAGCTGTTCAAGTAAGGATTTTATTATCTGTGGGTCAGATCTTGCTATTGAATGTTACTCCACGCCATATATCATTGGTTTGGAATTTGATGTGTTTCAAAGTGTCCAAATAATAATTGTGAACTAGTTTCTTCACCCAGCAAGTTCTGATCCACCTTGGTCAGCATGCCAAATACTTGCCAATCCATACAACAAAGTTAACAGTAACTCTTCAGATCTTGCTGAAATAGATTCCTTGTATTTTGTTATTTAAAACAAAACAAAAACAAAACACTATTAACCTTGACCATATCCTACAAAAGCAATTCTTTAACAGCTGTCAGCCCTCCTTCCAAACTCCCTTCCCCCTAAATTTCAAGCTAGTTTACTAATTAGGTCTTCTTTGTATAATTTTGTTTTCTCCACTAGATAACTATTCTTAATTACTAATCCCTTAGATAAATGTTTTAGTTCAGCAATTTGGTTTTCTTCAGTAAGATGTTTTTAAAAAGAGATGCTATATCACATGTATTACTTCTAGTAAATCTTAAAAGTCCTGTATTTGCTTTGTTTTCTTTCTTAAATCAAAGAACATATCTTACCACCATCTCCTTGGCACTTTGCTAGTGGCTCTCCAGGTGGAGTTGAACAATTGAGATTCCTGACCTCAAAGAACTAACCATGTACTTCATTTTTTGGAAATGGTATAATTGTCACGTTTTAGGTTCAATTTTTTTTTTTAGCTCCCCTGTTTAACTTTCTTACATTATTGCCTCAATTTTGAAGTGTCTCATTTTTTTATGCAACTTTTGAAGGTGTCATTTTTATATAAATACTGCCTCAGACAGTGTATAGTATCTGGAACACATACTTGATTTTTTGAGATAATAAAAATAGTCCAAAATCAACTGTTCGCTTATGACTTGTCAAATATAGAAAGGGATTTTTAAAATATTTTTGCCTTCCTTTACTCATATTTCTGTACCCTTATAGCTTCACATTGACACATAAATACAGAAGACTAGGGATTAGGACATCCAACCGAATGGAAATTAAATGAGTTATCCTCCTCCCTTTTTTTTTTATCCATTATTTTAACCACCACCATCACAATCATCATCACCACCACTGCCACCTCCACCACTCAGATGTACCACGCTAATAAACACTTTTTTTGTGCCTTTGATACTTCATCTGTTTTGCCTACTTAAATAAGCTTAATTTGCGTCTTCTATAAAACATAGATTACAAATTGATCAGTTCTCTTCTAAAGAGTATCAAATGCTTGACTATCTTTCAGAGACTAAGGATATGTGCAGCGGCATGTTTTAGAAACTTGTGTTTATTCTATAACAGTTACAGTTTACCTGGAATGTGTTAAGTGTATTTTACATCATACAATTCAAGACTGTTAATTGCATGTTAAAATGAAATTACTGTCACCTGTTTTTATTGAATTTCATCAGGGAAAATACTTTTGGTCTCTCTGCTATATTCTTTTTATGTATTATATCTTGATTCTCATTAACATTGGATGTCATTATTATTAACCACAAGGGGACTGCTATGTAAGAGCCCATTTGTAGTCACATCAACACATAATTCACAAAAGCCAAGAATTTTGTTGCTGCAGCGAGAAATTGTGTTTTTGAAAGGACTAGAGCGATCAGGAAACGAGATTGGTTTTTAAAAAGAGAGAGTTCACATGAACTAAATGCAGAAATTATTCATGATTGACTCACAGAAGATGGATCAAAGAAGAGATGGAAAAGAAAGCCCCTGAAAGAATGGCTGGGTTAAAAAGATCAGACAGTAGCCCAGAATGGAATCCATGCATTTCTTACAAGTCTTTGTTTTGAAATCATGTATGTGACATCCATTGAATCTCACATATGTTCTTTTCTATTGACAACTTCTGACCTCCTGATTTGAGTCTCTTCTCATTTCTCACGTACATAAAACGATTTAAGAGTGTCTTTGAAAGCAGTCCATTTCTTGTTTTTGTTTTTAGACAAATACATTGGCGGCATCCACATAACTGTCAAATAAATCATGTTTTGTTTTGCATGTAAAGTGTTCTCACTTGTAGTTGACCACATCTCAAGCTTTCCTCTCAGACATATATTGCTAAGTGGTTATATCATACTATTGTCCCTAAAGTAATCCTGAATGTTTGAGACAACCTCACTGTATTGCTGATCCCCAAAAATGCAAGCATACACTCAAATCCACACAAACACCACTGGCCCCCTGCAAAGGGAGAGAAAGAGAGAAAAAACCACACACTTGCAGACTGGTTTCTCAGTGAAAGAAAGAACAACTACAA
This sequence comes from Lasiurus borealis, assembly GCA_004026805.1. Lineage (NCBI taxonomy): Eukaryota > Metazoa > Chordata > Mammalia > Chiroptera > Vespertilionidae > Lasiurus > Lasiurus borealis. The sequence goes on from PVJN01002711.1 coordinate 99,842, forward strand.
CACATCATTGCTTGTTTAAATTCAGGTTGCTTTTGCATGTCATATGCAGATCATTTTTCATTTCTGTGTTTTCCTCGTTTGAGCTCATTTCTCATTCGTGTTTTTGTCTCATTTGTTTCCATCAGCAAATGCCCAGCACACCAGGGTTTGTGGGATACAATCCATACAGTCATCTCGCCTACAACAACTACAGGCTGGGAGGGAACCCGGGCACCAACAGCCGGGTCACGGTAGGAGAATCAACTATTACAGCCTCCGGCAAACAACTGGAATTGGCCAGAAATGCCTTCAGAGTTAGGTCCTTGTGAATCATCAGCACAGCCATTGAATTTTTTTAACCTGGCTTTTCGACTATTTTGAACATTGGTTGTACGATCTGACACTGAAAATATAAATATAAATATATATATATAGTGAGATCTGGATATGTATAAGAAAAAACGTCATTCATTTTGGTGGTTGGTAGAGATAAAAACCTTGGGCACTTAATGTTTGTACTATGTGTAGACAAACCTAGACGTTCTTATGGTTAAAATACTCTAATTGAGCTAAAGCATTATCTTTCATTTAAGGTAATAGCATTAGGTTCAAGAATTCAAGTTTCTTAGTAAATGCTGGGCTTATAGACCTGGCTTTTTTTTTTTTTGCTGGCCTACTAGTTTGAATTGCTAACATAATTATTTGTCTTTTGGATTTAATAGTTGACCTTCTGACATTCATTTGTCTTCAGTTAAAAAGAGAAAAAGACTTTTATGTTGCATCAAAGAATTGCAGAATAAAAGTTGAATGAAATTAATTTGAAGTACCAGAGTACATAACCGCAACTAGAAGTATGCGTATAAATCCTTAGGATAAGGGATATGATTTCTGAAACTGAAGATATGTCATTTACCTGATCAACCTAAGAAAAAAGAAATATAAAAGTAAATTATAAATTTAAAATAATCAAAATTGGATGATGTACTTTTTATTTTAGAATCATCTTAAACCCCATTCAAGGAAGTTTAGGTACCAGAGGGAAAAAATAGCTGTAAAAAGGATTTACCAAAAATAACTAAATTGAATCCAAAAGCCAAATATTTGCATACATTGGATTATGGTATTTGGTGAGAATTTATACCACCCAGAATGGCCATAAACTTCTCTACCTGGTTTTTGTTTGCGTATTCATAAATAATTCAATTATGTGAATTCAAAAAGCCCTCTCACCCTGTAGTCAAGCTACAGCAAAAAGCTTGTTACTATCAGACTATCTTGGTAAGCCTATTGCTTAGCTTGATAGGTTTTGTTTGTCTAAAATGTTCATTGTTTCTGCATAATTTGTACTTCATAAGCATACCAAGTTTTATGTGCCATGCATATTTCATGGTATCTGGAAAGAATTCTGACAAGAGTGTGTGTGTATATGCATTTCACAATGCATACAATTTTTATGTGCATTGATACATGTTTTTTTCCTGGCCTAATTGTGTTGTTTCATGAATGTAATGGGTGGCAACGTTATCAAATGATAAAGAACATTTTCATTTAAACAAGGAACAGAATCAATTTTGGACCATTCCTGTTAATGCAGAAAATTACTCATGAGCAAGTAAACAAGAATGATTGCATTTTAATTGCTCTATACAGTCAGCTCTTGATTATCTGTGTTCATGGAATAGAAATGGTGCTAACTGTAATTTTAGAATCATTTGTATTTTGGTCTGGGTAAGCATTTTGTGGTTAGCTTGGACCTATCTGTGAGAATTCTCGTAATAAAATGAGATCATTTAATGGAGATTTACTAGGAAAAGGCAAGTGCGAGCTCTGTCTTGGAACCTGGCTAAATTACCTATTTCTCCCCCTTCCTCCTGAGGTGTGGTGGGACCACCGCATTTGGAGTGGACATTAGCTTCAGGGTAGATTTGGATAAAAGGGTTGTTGAGGGTGGATATTTTGGTGTTTGGATTCTTTGTAGTTGTTTTCTTTATATTGTTCTCTCAATATCAAATTAAATTATAATTAAACTGCCGTTTAGCCTTAACCTGAACAGCCTAGAAAATATGAAGGCGTTTAGCCTGTGTTCATTCCAGCCCCCTCAACTTTGAGTGACCTCTGTCGTAGGTCATTGAATCATCCTCAAGAAAATTAGTTATGCCTAAAAGTTTTACATAACCTTTTTTCTATATCTAATTTAAGCCATTTTGGACTCAGTAAATCTGATTTTGACCATTATTCAAGTGTTTTATTTAAGTTGACCCAACTAGGTATTACTTTGGCTGGATTTGGGGGTGTCCTGTTTGTGATTTGAAGGAATAATTCTGTGTATCCCTATTAAGTCCTCTCTGTAGGCCCCTGTATTCTTGAGTAGTTTCAGATAGTAACTGTCTAGCATGTTGAAACCTTTCAGAGTGCTTGAGATAGTTATGAGATGGAAATCCCTCCTAGTCAGGTCTCCATTCGGATGATGATTAACTTCTCTGAAGTACAGGGTGGAAAAGAGTTGAGATAAAATGTTAAAAACAACTTATCTCTGTAACTTCCATGGAAATTCTATCCCAGGAGAAAACCCTTAAATAAGATCCTACCAGAGAAACAGCTGAGAATTGGGAAGAGACAACAAACTCCTGAGTAGCCAAAATAAATTTCACAGAATCATGGACTTTTTTTGTAGGAGATCCCAGGACCCTACTCTTACATAAGCACATTTTAACAAGCGTAGTTACTTGTTTTCCCACAATGCATTGCCAGTTAGAAGCAGAAAGTTGGAAAGAGCGAGAGTTGTGGCTAGAGATGGATTTCATGGCAACAGCAAGGAAAGAAAAGCTTAAAAAAAGCCTAACTACTGAGCGTTGAGACATTACAGAACAATGTGTCTCTGAGATGATAAATGACAGGTGTTTAATGATACAAACCTTTAGTATCCTCAGAATCAGCTAGAATTTAACTCTGTTACTGTTTTTTATTTGGTTTTGTTTGCATTTGTAAATTGGTCAATGTAATAAAAATAGGGACTGGGTGTGTGAGCTATTTGGGTGCCTTTCTTTGGGAGGAAGGAAGATAAATAGGCAAACCCATTGATGTTATAAATGCAGTTCTTTGAAAACATCCAAGAGCAAATATTACTATAACTTTTAAGTGTTTTAATTCAACATATTTAAGCATAGACATTTTAGAATTTTTAACCTCTTTTTAAAAAAAAAAATGCTAACAATGACCTACCACATTCAATTATTAATGACCTACCAAATTCAATTATTGGCACAATTTCCACCTTATTTGTAACTTCATGAAATTCTGAAGGTTTGTGTTGGCTGGTTGGAAATGCTTTCTAATAACTCCATGTCTGAATACTCAGACTTGTATATGTCTTGCTCTGATTTTATGACGCACTAGTAAGGTTAGCTTTGTGGGAATTCCTCCCGACTCCCTTCCCTCCTTGAAAGAACTCCTACAGACTCTGAGACACATCTTCCCTTACTCTTCATTCTACCGCTGGTGACAGTTTCCATCCCCATGGTCACCTCCTTCATTGCCCACTGCTGCTAAAAGCAGGCTCACCTCCTTCCATTGCCCACTGCTGCTAAAAGCAAGCTCTCTCTGCATGGGCACCAGCATGAGAAATGGTAAGAATGTATGAGAAGAGAAGAAATACTGCTTTCGGATAATTTTTGTGTATGAAGAAACAGTTACTGAAAAGCATAGAGGGGTGAAGGAGACCCTCGATTGAAAGGAAGCATAGTCTGAAAGCAGTGGAGTAGGGTGCACACATGCTAATCTCTGAGCCCCTGGATGAAAAATAAGGTTGTGATTGAGGTCCTAGCCCAGAATGTCACAGCAACAACAGAGAAGCAAGGGAACTAACTGTCACCAGCTTTCTTAAAGGATGTGCCAGTCTCTGTCTTGATCATTAGAATAAGCCAGCACTTCTTACCCCCTGCCTGGCAAGAATCAATATTGGGGGTCTTCTAGAAATTGGGGGGAAATAAAGGTAATTCAGCCATGGTTTTGTTCTGAGTCCTTGAGCAGATAGAGTCGCATACATGTATTAAGATGAGGCGAAGTTCAGAAATGGGCATTTTTGGATTAGAGCCACTTGGGGTCCTCATTAGAAGTTATCTGGTATCTCCTGCATAGATATTAACCCATAGAAAGAACCAATCTTTTCTCTCTCTTTTTTAATCAAATGGAGATGCTTGATATACTTTAATGGCCCGTGTCTGCCATGTCTCTGTTCCCAGTAAACTTGTTTGCCCCTGCACTAAGGATAAAAAAGGCATGACTTTATTTCACACTTCTTGATCCCCTTTATAGGAAACCAGTAAATATAGAACCTTAAAATGACTAGTCGTGATAAAGGAGATGAGGTTTTGGTTGCCTGTTTTTGAATTTAGGAAATAGTTTGTGCTGTTTATGTAGAGGTGCGTTCTGAAATAACACAGATAGATACAAAGTGCCCTGTAGACAGTGTGAGTGTGGCTCAGGGCTGAAGGCATTCAGGTTCCAGAGCAGATAATCAAGGGTTGACTGTATGTGTAATGGCAAATTAAGCAAAATAAAAGGGTGCCAGGTAATGTCCTGAACGTGGGACATTTGCTATGTGACCATATATTTTCGATGTATGGATTGTTATGTAATAATTTATTTGTCCTTACAGCCAGCTTGTCAGAGCAGTAGCAGTACACTGCTATGTAAAATATTTTTAAATGATGTGCGTAAAGTCATTTTCCTCGTTTTCTTTTGATGTGAACGTTTCTGAATTTGCAGTGCTAGCTATTTCAGTGGAGAAAAAATAAGAATCTTGTACCCATGGACGAGTAGAAGAAAGGCGCATTAGAATTGTTTAAGGCACTCTCTTTTCGTTTTACTGACCTTCTTGCAATTGAATGATGAGTGTTTTTCACTCTTTTGTAGGCATCCTCTGGTATCACGATTCCAAAACCCCCCAAGCCTCCGGATAAGCCGCTGATGCCCTACATGAGGTACAGCAGAAAGGTAGGTGCTGGGGAGGAGGAGGAGCGGGCACTGCTGTCTTTGCTTCTCGTCAGCTTTTCTGGGCGTGGTTAGAGGGAAGGATAAAGAATTGCAGTGAGAGAAATGAGTTCTGACTTTTAAGCTCTGAGGCTAAAATCCAACCAGAAGAACATGATTGAATACACTATTAAAATCCGTAGGACAGTGTTATATAGCCACTGTGATATTTAATGACATTAGAAAAATCTTGAATGAAGAAAGGGATATAAGACTACTGTATGTATTAGTATCTTATTTTTATAAAAATAATAGCAACTACATGCTAGTCTGAAGGAAGAAAAAAGCCAAAAGATATAGTTATCTTTAAATAGTAAGCTATGATCATTTTTATTTTCTTTACACTACCTTGAATTTTCTCTTTTTTTGTGTGTTTATTTGTGATGAACCTACATTACTCTTAATAGATACAGCCAATAATATCTTTATTAAAGACAAGAGCATTTAGCTATTTAGAATTATTTTAATTTTTGGTCATAATTGTATGTGTATTTGATGATACGTTGTATTGTGCAGATTAACCACTTCTGAATTTTTGTCAACTCTTAGACACAGACTCTGTTACTGAGTTAGCTTCTCTTAAGTAACTGTAGTGATTGTTAATGTCTGAGATCAGCCTTAAAGCAGTCCATCAGACCGCAGAGGAAATGAGATTGGCCAACTGTTCATCGTACAGCAGGCTAATGAGAATATGTAGACTGATTCTCTTCCCTCTGTTTTTAAATGTTCCTATTAAAACGTATTTTTAAAGGTCTGTGTTTCGAGGCATCAACGCTGACATTTCAACTGTTTCCTTTTTAAGGTCTGGGACCAAGTAAAGGCTTCCAACCCTGACCTGAAGTTGTGGGAGATTGGCAAGATCATTGGTGGCATGTGGCGAGATCTCACTGATGAAGAAAAACAAGAGTATTTAAACGAATACGAGGCAGAAAAGGTAGCGTGCGGGCTGCATGGGATGCATGCAGCGGGAAAGGCATGAGCATTTGTTATGATTCAGAAAAGAAGCATAAAATCTCGATGGCTCAGGCTGCACTGCGGCTTTGTCTGCCTTGACCAAGTTGCCTAATTTCTCCAGGCTTCAGATTTTGCTTCTGTAAAAAGGAGATAATTATGGTGCCTTCGGATATGCCTGTGAGATAATATAGGTATTCATTACAACCTGATAAATGTTCATTGTTAAACCGGAAAACCTTTGCATTTCAGATAGAGTACAATGAATCTATGAAGGCCTACCACAATTCCCCCGCATACCTGGCTTACATAAATGCGAAAAGTCGTGCCGAAGCCGCTTTAGAGGAAGAAAGTCGACAGAGGCAGTCTCGCATGGAGAAAGGAGAACCTTACATGAGCATCCAGCCAGCCGAAGACCCGGATGGTAAATAATAAAGTGGGGTTTGGTTTATGCGCTCTCTGAGAATTAAAGGAAGACAAATCTTTTAAGTTTCTACTTCCTATTCTTAGTGGAAAACAAAGCATAATTTTAAGTACCTTTTCATTATTTTGATGAACTATTTTGTGTAAGATTTGTATGTGAATTTCCCACAAGAAAAGGAAATACACTTTTTAGTGCAGAAAATAGCAAAAACTATCATTTATCCAAATCTTTATACTCAAAATGCCTGAAAGGTTTTTGAGCCCTAATCAGAATTTTGCCTCAACTGCTTTAAAAAAGGTTAATGCTTTCTAGTTATATCCTGTTTTCTTACTGGTTCCCTAAGCACTGAATTAAGGACTTCCAAGAGAGAAAGTTAATGAATGGAAAAAAGCACTATGAAATTTCTTTCCCAGTTAAGTGAGAAATCCAACTCTAGTTTATAAATGTAGATCATGATAACACTAAGGGTACACAAATTTTATACACACGACAATCAGCTCCCTCGTTGCTATTTCATGAAGAGTTTGCAGGTCTACAGATTGCGCCCTGGCATGTGCAGCCAGGCAGAGTCTGTATCTGCAAGGAGCCCCAGAGCTAGTCCCCTCTAGCTGGGGGCATATTTGTCCACATAGCAGGCATCTTCTACAAATAATGTTTTCTCTGTGCTGCTCTGATATGGGAAAGGTTGGAAGTTCTAACTACAAGCAACAGAAAACATCAGAATAATGTAAGACCCCATTTTAAAGTAGTGATAACAATGCTTGTAAGAACTTTTAAAAAGACACACCATTGAGAGAGGAAGCAATAATGCCACCTAAAGACAAACTGATATACTTAAAAGAAAAACAGAAATGCTATTTTAAAAGAATAGATTGGGACAGTGGTCGGCAAACTGCGGCTCTTTGGCCCCTTGAGTGTGGCACTTCCACAAAATACCACGTGTGGGCGTGCACATACAACGCAATTAAAACTTCGTGGCCCATGTGTGCAGAACTCAGTTTTCGGCTCTCCAAAGAAATTTCAATCGTTGTGCTGTTATTATTTATTTGGCTCTGTTGACTAATGTTTGCCGACCACTGGATTGGGATATTGGCAGATATTCTCATAAATACAGAATAGGATATAAGCATAAAGAATAGCATATGGAATAGAAACTCTTTTAAGTGTTAAACAGAATCAGGAGTGCTAAAGACACACTAGCATATACGGACCTTAACTGCTCAGAGTGAATGATTAATGCAAAAAAAGCACACAGAACTAAGGTAGAACATCCAGTCTACGCATAATCGGAAGGGAGGGGCTCAATATAAGAGGAAATAAAGGCTATAATAGAAAATAATTTTCCCTAGATGAAAGATAGCGGCATGACTATTGAGACAGGCTGAAGGGACCACTCAGGAACAGTTTTTAAAAAGGGTTCCTTTTCTCTGCTTCTCGAACTTCTGCCCATTATGTTAAGTTTAAGATAGGATCTCAAAGCGGCTCAGAAGAAAGGACAGCTGCTACCAAGAGAGGGAGACACGGCAGATGCTAGTTTTGCTGTCACGTGCAGCCTTCACATTGGTTTCGAGGCCACAGACATGGTTATATCTCACTTGTGTTGCAGCCACATCTTCCTCTGACACACATCATCTCTTAGATTCTGTGAGAAAAACCAGTGCCTTCGCCAGTGGACATGGCGTGTCCTGTGTGGTTTTTATCGAGTGACTGTCCCAGTGTGTTCCCATGGTGTCTTTTAGACCCACTTGTGAGCGCCTTGCTCCTTGGTAATTAAGTGTGTACATTGTTACACTCCTGTTCGTGGTTACCGGTGACCTGATTTTCAGCACATCTCATTTTCTCCAGATTATGATGATGGCTTTTCAATGAAGCATACAGCCACCGCCCGTTTCCAGAGAAACCACCGCCTCATCAGTGAAATCCTCAGTGAGAGTGTGGTGCCAGACGTTCGCTCGGTCGTCACAACGGCTAGAATGCAGGTCCTCAAACGACAGGTCCAGTCCTTAATGGTTCATCAGGTAGAGTCACAAAACACTTGTTATAGTAAAATGGGCTTATGCCCCAGATCCCAGGTGGCCTGGTTCTGTGAAATGTCTGTTCAATCTAACCTGTTCCTGACTCAGGAAAGAGCTTGAGGGAGTGGACCTTTCCCACAGACTTAATACGTTTATCCTGAAAGCTGTAACATAGAGTCTTGTAATGGAAAATGTATCCATTGAGAATTTTGAGACATCCTACCAACCTTTCACTGCTTTACTCAATATTCTGAACTTGCTCAGGCCTGAAACAATAGTTAACATCACATACTTATTAGCCATAGTGAGTCCTCTGTGCTACATTTCACTTTTATTTTAAAACCTTAGCTAGACATAGTTGTGTCACAAATTATTTAAATTAAGAATTCAGGCCCTACCTAGTTTGGCTCAATGGATAGAGCGTTGGCCTGTGGACTGAAGGATCCCGGGTTCAATTCTGGTCCAGGGCACATGCCCAGGTTGCAGGCACAACCCCCAGTGGGTGGTGTGCAGGAGACAGCCAGTCAGTGATTCTTTCACATCGTTGTTTCTACCTCTATCTCCCTCTCCATTCCTCTCTTAAATGAATAAAAATTTTTTTTTTTTTTTAAAGAATTCAGGACATTTGTTATATTGTAAGAGAGTGTGGACTATTAAAAAATGAGACATGTTTTCTATGTGATATTTGCTTTAAAGTAATGCAGTAATTATAAAACAAGTATAAAGCGTGACCATATGTCTTACAGCGAAAACTGGAAGCTGAACTTCTTCAAATAGAGGAGCGACACCAGGAAAAGAAGAGGAAATTCCTGGAAAGCACAGATTCATTCAACAATGAACTTAAGAGGGTATCAGCTTAATGTGCTAACTCTACTTTATCCTTGTGTCTCTTACTTTTATTTCTCATTCTTTTTTCCAAAATAGTGCTTTGGTTGACTGTTTTTCACTTTGAAACAGGGGTAATTCACTATAAACAGTATATCTTTGCCTTATAAAACTATTCCCATTTTTTGGCAAAATTGTAATGGGTTTGAAATATTTAGTATGCATACATATAGTAGGCCTATCGAGTCTAGAATCCTCTGATGTTTTCAACTCTCGCGCAAGCATGAATTATTTTCATTTTATTGAAATTTATCACATGTCGTTATTAGATGTAGTTTGCACTTGGTATTAAAACAGGTGAATCTAGTGTTTGCTAGTCTAAAATATAAAAAGGAAACTTTATATAAAATCCAGTACTTTCAGCATTCCCTCACCAACTATTTTGTAATATTTGATGTTACATGGCTCAGCAACTTTCTTTTCCTGTAGACACAGACTCTCAGAAAAGACCTGGAGCCATGTTTTTTTTTCTCCCATATACATATAGTTTATAGCCAGTAAATCCCATTTTTTGAAGTAATGTTTTCTGTTTGAGAGATTGTAAGAAAAGAACATTACTAAGAGATTTTTTTGTGTTGTTTTTTTCTGACTAGTTGTGTGGTTTGAAAATAGAAGTGGATATGGAAAAAATTGCCGCTGAAATTGCACAGGCAGAGGAACAGGCTCGCAAAAGGCAGGAGGAAAGGGAGAAGGAGGCCGCAGAGCAAGCCGAACGCAGTCAGAGCAGCATTGTTCCTGAGGAAGAACAGGCAGCTAATAAGACCGAAGAAAAGAAAGAAGCCGAGAACATTCCAATGGAGACAGGTAACCTCCCAGTGGACACCAGTGTAAATGTTGGGTTTTACAGCTCTTTCATTTTTATTTCTCTTTCTCAGTACCTTGCAGAGGTCACTCTCCCTGCTACCTCTGACCTACCCGTTTCTTTCCAAATCTTAATTTCTAAAAGTAGGTTCATGTGACATGTTTGTGTCAGTGCAGGACAGCAGTGCTATGTTATCTTTAGTCTTGCTCTTTGAGGTCTTAGTTAGTTTCCAGGTTGAGTCAAGTCGTTTTCCAACTTGAGAATACAGTGTGATGGTGTGACGGTTAAAGAGACTGGCCTGGAGTTGGATCAGGGTCTAACACTGCTCCACCACGGGCTAGCACTGTGCCTTTGGGTAGTTAGTTAATCTCCGTTCCTTCATTTGTAAGTACAGTGGTACCTCGAGATACGAGTGCCCTAACATACAAGATTTTTGAGATATGAGCTGTTGAGCGAGCGATTTTTGCTTTGAAATACGAGCAACATTTGAGATAGGAGTAATTGCGCGGATCGTCTGGCTGCACATGATCCACCAGTTTACCTCGACCCGAGCGTCTCATAGTTTCCCACGCCTCAAGGTTACGGAACGAATTAAACTCGTATCTCGAGGTACCACTGTATTCTAGCACCTGTCTCTGAGTTCTAAAGGGTAAATTCAGAAGTGTACATAAAATTCAGTATTGGGTTTGACATGGTATTGGCACTCAGTATTTTAACCTTTGTTGCTAAAATTATTTAGATAAGATGTGGTCATTGCTGTTAAGACAGATCATTTTTGGTGCCCTAGGACAGGGCCAAATCCTGCCTGCCACCTGCTTTTAAACAAAGTTTGTGGAACACAGTTAACACCTACTTGTTTACATACTGTCTGTGACTACTTTGGGCCACAGCATATAGTTGAGTGGTTGCAACAAAGACTACCTCGCCCACATAAGCTAAAATATTTCCTACGTAGCCTTTACAGAAAAGTTTGTTGACCCCGCCCTGGAAAATTCCTACTTCCAGCTGTACTCAGAATTTCTGACTGAAAGCATTCCTCACGGCAAAAAAAAAAAAAAAAAATACCATGCAAAACTTATATAAATACTGATTAAATTGGTTATTATTTGAAATTTTGAGATTACCTTACCTTCTGGCACAGTTTTGTCCCTGACGTAAACAGGACTAAGCAAAAGTATTATGGGAAACACAGCCAAACGTCTCCTGGACCATCAGAAGAAGTGGGAAGGGTAGTAATCATGCTTAGTACTCAACTGACGACTTCCTATTTGACATCTGGAACACATTTAATGGGATGTAAATGTTACCAGATATTTCTACAAAACATAATTCAGCAGATTAACATTTCAGATAGATTTTAAGTTGCATTATTTGAGCCTTTTTCTGTTTTGTATGAACATGTTTTTTTTATCTTAAAATTTGAACATATCGTTTTTTTGAGGTTATTGCAAGCGTTTGAGAGCTACAGTGTGGTATGGTTCTTTGCTCATTTTGCAACTAAATGGAACACACTGTCCTTTGCCTCTCTTTTGTCATCTATGAATAGAACATGCCTGTAGGTCTTCACTCAGATTTTTATCCCTCTAGCCTACAGGGGAAAAAAAATGAAGAAAATCGAACCTATTAGAGCAAAAACCTCCTGCTCTTAATTTCTTACAGAAAACAGCCCAACATGACTATTAATGAGATACCTAAAATACTGACCTTGTATCATTTCCACACACACTTTCTTACTCATTAAATACAAAGCACTCCACGACAGCATTGTCCAGTAGAAATACATATGTCACTTGTGTGACTTTGTTTTCTACTAATGACATTTTTTCCAATTACAGTTGACATTCACTATTATTTTATACTAGAGGCCCAGTGCACAAAGATTCATGCAGGAATGGGCTTTCCTTCCCCTGGCTGCTGGCACCATCTTCCCTCCACCCCAGAGCCCCCTAAAAGTATTAATTTCTTACATTCTTTTTTCATGAAGTTCTTGGAATCTGATGTGGATTTTGTACTTACAGCACATCTAAATTAGAAGCTAAATTTTCTTTTTTTAAATATATTTTATTGATTTTTTTACAGAGAGGAAGGAAGAATTATAGAGAGTTAGAAACATCGATGAGAGAGAGACATCGATCAGCCGCCTCCTGCACGCCCCCTGCTGGGGATGTGCCCACAACCAGGATACATGCCCTTGACTGGAATCGAACCTGGGACCCTTCAGTCCACAGGCCGACGCTCTATCCACTGAGCCAAACTGGTTTCGGCTGAAGCTAAATTTTAAATACGGGTCAAGAAGACTTGACCCATGTTTAGATTTCATAAATTTACAGTTAAAAAGTAGATTCTTAAACCCCAAATTATCTCAAACATGCTGAAAGTTTCTCGGTCACACTACCTCAGCTTAGGTGCTTAATAACCACGTGTTGGGACTAAAACATTCAAAACCTCAAGGCTCAGCTGTCAGCCTAATTAGAAGAAGAGTCCATTTCTGTCTCAGAACTAACACTGACACATGTGTGCTTACAGAGGAGACACACCTGGAAGAAACCACAGAAAGTCAGCAGAATGGGGAAGAAGGCACATCGACTCCTGAGGACAAGGAGAGTGGACAGGAAGGGGTGGACAGTATGGCCGAGGAAGGGACCAGTGATAGTAACACTGGCTCCGAGAGCAACAGCGCCACGGTGGAGGAGCCCCCAACAGACCCCATACCGGAAGATGAGAAAAAAGAATAAATGTTGCCTTGTTTTATGTATTCTAAACCCTTTTTTAAATGAAAAAAAAAAATGTTTTTGAGTTTTAATGGTGTTATGTGGTTTGTGTATTAATATTTTCCTTGTCCATATCACGCCACCCAAAGCTTTTGGACCATATAACATCATGAGCCAAATGGCATGGTCAC
>PVJN01002712.1:0-59375 GCA_004026805.1 Lasiurus borealis
AAGATATCATTTCGTTCACCTGGAGGGCTAGCGTTGCGTTAGCTGCTGTCAGCTTTTAATTGACCCTCTGAGGGAAAGAGGTCAGTGCCCCTGGCTAAATCGTCAGGCAGTGCATGTTTTAAAAACACCAGGTGACAGAGAAGATCTGGCGTTGGGTGGCGGGCACACAGTACCATCTGCAGATCTTGTAGCAATGATGCCTCTGGAACCTACATGTTCTTTCTTTCTTTCTTCCCTTTTTTTATAGATTTTATTGATTTTTTTTTACAGAGAGGAAGGGAGAGAGGGATAGTGAGCTAGAAACATTGATGAGAGAGAAACATTGATCAGCTGCCTCCTGCAGACCTCCTACTGGGGATATGCATGCAACCAAGGTACATGCCCTTGACCAGAGTGGAACCTGGAACCCTTCAGTTACCAGGCCGACGCTCTATCCACTGAGCCAAACCGGTTTTGGCTCGATACATATTTGATGAATGGGGCGTGGACTTCTCTATGAAGGGAAGCGGTTACATAATTCTCAGCTGCCCTTCCAGAAGGCTGAGTCTAGTGCTGAGACAATTCCACAGACGCTTTTGAAGACCAGCCAGGGGCTCGCTCCTGAGGCTCGTGAGGAGTGTGGGGAGGAGGCCTGGGGAGAGAGGACCCTGTGTGGGGAGCTGAGGTGCAGAGAGAAAGCAAGCAGTTCAGGCTACTCCTCCCCTGCCCCCTCCCCCCCCCACACACACTGGGATCAGGGTCAGTGGGCCCTGTGGTCACTAAGAGGATGGAGCTGAGGACAGAGGTGCAGGCATGGAGTCGGGTGTAAATGATGGGCCGGTGCCCACTAAGGGGCAGCCCTGGTCAGGCCGCAGGTCATGGGGTCAGAGGGATCCTGGCGGCCGCCTCAGCTTCCTCGTCTGCGCTGGTGAGGCCTCTGAGGCTCAGGAAAGTCACATGTCCAAGGTCAAATGCCTTTGAGTCGTAGAGCCAGAGTAGAGGCCTGGTGTCTGGCCTTCCACCCTCTCTCTGCCCCATCTGTGGTCTGCCGAATGCGCATGAGCGACAGGAGCCTCCGGGGGCGGAAAGGGCAGGTGGGGCACCATGTGTGTCTTCTCCGAAGGTGAGGCTTCCTGGAGGAGTTAGCACCCAGCCACGTGCTCTGCCTGTTGCCTTGGTGCCAGCATTGCTGGTCTTCCCAGGCCTCCCTCCCTCTCCCCCAGCGCCTCCCCGCCTCCCATGACCGTGGCCCCGCTCCTCCCGGGGCAGGCGCACTGACCCCGCAGGTGGGGGATGCGGGGCAAGCCCCAGGCTCTGGTCCGTGGCTCTTCGCCAGGCTGCCTGGGGCAGGGCAGGGCGAGGCGAGGCTTCGGGAGGGTCAGCTGACACGTGGACACGCTTGCCCAGCTCGACCAGTGTCTGAATGGGCACGCGTTATGTAATTTTGTTACATCACCCGGTCCCCCCAGGCCTCGGTCCCCCCTAATTAGAAGCCAGCTGCCCCGGGGGCACTTGGAGGATTGTTTGTGCATCTTGGACATGAGCGGAGTCTTGAGGCCGCGGTTCAGCGGGGAAGGTGCTTGGAAGTTAGGCGTTTGACGGTGCTTGATTTTCCTAGTGATTCATTGTTACCATATATATATATTTTAATATATTTTATTGTTTTTTTACAGAGAGGAAGGGAGAGGGATAGAGAGCTAAAAAACACTGATGAGAGAGAAACATTGATCAGCCGCCTCCTGCACGCCCCCTCCAGGGGATGTGCCCGCAACCAAGGTACACGCCCTTGATCAGAATTGAACCTGGGACCCTTCAGTCCACAGGCGGACGCTCTCTCCACTGAGCCACACCGGTTTCGGCTCATGGTTACCATATTTTCCATCAGTCTGTGGCCGTTGGGAAATTTCATAGACGGTACGTCACTATCGGTAGCTTGGGACGGTTTCAGCCACCCAGAGCCTCTGGAGAGATCTAGAAAGGACCCTCACTAACACATAGCGTGTGCTCTGTGTCAGGCTTCCTGCGAACTGCGTCAAACATATCCGTGGATCCTCAGCATCACCCTACGAGGCGACACTCCAGCGTCGGGGATTCCTGTTTGCAAACGTGGCATCTGGGCCTCGGGACCCATCACCCGCCCAGAGTCAAAGGGGGGGGAGAGGGCAGGCGGGGGCCTGGATCAGGTCTGCTGTCCTGGGGGGGGGGGCTGCACTGACCCCCTGTGCAGTCCGGGTCCGGAGGACAGTGAACCGGGGAGCAGGTCCGTTCCTAGGGCAGAGCTGAGGCCTCACCCTGCACTGGACTTCCTGGTGGAGGAGTTTCTCCCTCCAACCCCCTTCCCTGGCCCTCCTCCCGCCCCTCCCTCTGCTCTGTGTTGCCAGCGGAAGGCTATTTCTTGGTCCGAATCAGCGGTCGGTTGCCCACCTTTCGGACTCACCGACCACCGGTTGTCCATGGACCTCCGCTTGGCCACCGCTGGTCTGAGTGACAGCAGTTGCCCTTCGTTCTAACCGAACCCATGTTTTTCGGGCACATGTCGTGCCTCTGCCAAGCACTCAGGCTGGGGGCAAGTACCCTGTGGAAATGGATTCTGCGATTGCAAATGCCCGTCTCTACAACATCAAAGGGGGCAGGTGGCACTTTTCCCTTCCTTCCTTCTGGGGGCACGTGGGGCAGCTGGCCGGACCGGGTGGGCTGACCGGAGAGCGGGCAGGAGGCCTCCTCAACGTCCGCCAGCTGAAGCCGGGGGCTGTGGTGGGGGAAGGGCTTCCTTTCGGCCAGCTGTGACGTGACGCGTTGTCCCGTCTCCACATTTCCCGCGGCGTACCCTCATTCCGTACTGACAGCACCGCACGATGTCTTTAAAAAACAAAGCCCGGGCCCACCCCCCTTTTCTTCCTGTACCCGGGCCTCCGGTCACTCCTCTGCAGAAGGCTAAGAATGGCCCCTGCCCACTTCATCAGGGAGGCGAGAACCAGGCACGCAGATGCCGAGAAGGGAGGAGGCGAAGGCCCACCAGGTCGGCCTGGCGGGGGGAGGATGTAATGCTGAAAGCGGGGCTGTGAGAGGGAGGTTTAATCTTCGCAATCTGAGCCCATTTGTTCGGAGCCGGGACTTAGGCTGGGGATCCATGAAATAAATGAATTGTGCGAGCTTTTCTCCGTCGGTGGAGGTGCTCTTGAAGCTTCGGACAAAAGCTCAACCCCTGCGCACTTTAAGCCAAAATAGCATCGAGATGCCTGGCGGATAAGAGCGGTCCTTGAGCTGAGTTGCTCCGAGGAGGATAATGGGGAAGAGAGCCAGGGAGGGAGTGGGAAGGGAGGCTGCTGGGAGGCGCCCCCCTCCCCGGTCCCCCACTTCCCCTCCCCTTCCCCTTACATGAAGGCGGTGATGGCCAAACCCCCGCTCTGACTCGAGCCCCTGGGCCGCGCAGGATCCGGCTCCAGGCAGTCGCTGCTGTTTTGGACATGCCTTAATGTGCAGGAACGGATTGCAGCAGCCTGTCTGAACCCGGCCATTACCGGCCGCGCGTGCTGTTCAGACGCGGAGACATGGACATGGCCCTCTGACCTGGGTAATGAAGCCGGAGCAGGGCCGCGTCCCGTGGCCCGGCCATGAGCTTTTACTCTGTGTCCACTTGTCCCTGGTTTTCAGCACAACGTGCGGCCTGAGTATCTGCCTCCCGGCCCTGGGGAGCCGAGAGGGCGACCGCTGTCCCAGCTGCAGGGAGGCCTCGGTGCTCCGGGGGGGGGGGGGGGGGGGGGGGGGGGGGGGGGGGGGGGGGGGGCGGCGAGGAGGCAGGGCAGGCTCTGGTGTCCCGTCCAGCCCTGCGTGATGCTGGGCCCCCGGGGGCCGTGTTCCCTCTGTGTTTATATTCTGAGTAAAGTTTCACAAAGATTTGAGATGCACGTGATGATCAATGGTAAAATTAAAGTACAGTGGTACCTCGAGATACGAGTGCCCTAACATACCAGATTTTTGAGATACGCGCCGTCGAGTGAGCGATTTTTTGCTTTGAAATACAAGCAACAGTTGAGATAGGAGTCATCGCGCAGATCGGCCGGCTGCACACGACCTACCAGTTTACCACGACTCAGAGCGTCTCATAGTTTCCCACGCCTCAAGGTTACGGAACGAATTAAATTCATATCTCGAGGTACCACTGTATCCTCCTCCTGGTAAGACTTCAACTTTGGGGTTTCTTGCCCTGGCATCCTTTCTTTCTAGGCTTTTCTATTGCCCCTCACTTCCTGTTTATAGTTGCATAGGCAGATCCCCTACGTCTTCAGTTAGGGTGATCATTAACGGCTCTAATGGGTGTGTCTGTTTTGTTCCCTGCCCTGCGCCCGGTACTGAAAGCAGTGGCGGCCTCGGAGGTGCTGAGCGGGCATTTTTTGGGGAATGTGCTGGAGGCTTTAGAGAATGGAATGCCCTCGGACATCCAGCAGCGTGGGCGGGGCGGGGGAGGGCGGGGGGCCAGACGGGTAGTGGGAACGGTCTCTTCGGGGAAACGGCCATTAAATCCCGGTGATGGGAAAGGGCTCTAAGAGTCAGCAGTCACTCACGTAACCTTAATTAAATGGGGCGACTGAAAGTTTAATGTTGGCCGGAGGCTTGGTGTTTGGGGTTTGATGGTTGTGTGGCGTTAGCCAGTATCAGATTGAAATAAATGACCCAGTTTGTCTCAGGGCAGCGTTGCGGTGAGAGCAGAAAGCCACTGCGCCGGGTGGTGGTGTGCTGTTAGAAACGGTTCATGTTCAGGTTCATGTTCAGGTTCATGTTCAGGTTCATGTTCAGGCGAGTCGACAGGAGGCGTTTTATTGTCATCAGTCACTGTTATTTATCATTGACCAGCTATTGAGTTTCTGCTGCGAGTCCATCTGGAAGCCTTCCGTGAGAGTCCGCTGCCACGGTGGGAGTATGTGCGTAGAACCAGACTCTGGGAGGACAGAGACAGGGTCCCCGTAGGGAGTGGCCATGTCAATCATCACCCCGGTGGGCGTTCAGAGGAAGACACAGCTGGTGGTGCTTGGCTGGTTCGGGCGCCGTGGAGTTTCTGAGCTGAGGGACCCGGGTGTCCCCACCACGTGTCTGCCTGTGGAGCGGGTGGCTGGAAGTGGCCGGCTGGCTCGGTAGTGAAGCATCCATCTGATAGAAAAACTGTTGTTTGAAATGCTAACCTTGCTATTGGCTTCTGCAAATGTTTGCTTGCTTAAATAATAAGGAAAATGAGACTATTCTCACTTCAGAGGGGCCATTAAACCTTCCCTGGACAAAATGAGCAATGCTAGCACCTGGCCAGGCCTTTGGTTGAGGTCTTAAGGCCTCAGCACATAGGGACCCTTTAAGAACTTGCAAAGGGGCGGGAAACATCCCACATTTGGGAGACAAAGAAGGTAAAAACATATAAATAGGGAAAATTTCTGCATGTTGGGGCCCAGGATTTGAGAAACATTTTCCTCTGGACCCGCGTGTAATAAATGTAACTCCAAACTCTCGGAGCATGGTTTGGTTATTCCGGTTCTCTGTAACAGTAGGAGCCCTGTGTTTGATTGATGGGCTGTCTCTGTGTCCATGCTGTGCCCTCTGTGAGGGGTCAGTGCTGTCGCCGCTGTGTTCAGTGGACTCCTGTGTACCCCGTTTCAGTGCTTCTCCAACGAGGCTCGCAGCGCACCCGGGGTAGAGTTGCTGTGGTTGTGTTTCAGGAAAGTGGGCCCCTAGACTCATCCCCGCTCCTCTCCGAGGGGCTTCCTGTTCCCCATGATGCTTCCCCCTCTGGTGTCCACGTGTCTGTCTTCCCCCTCTTATCCCTGTGTCTGTCTTCTCCTGCCTCAGTGGCCACTGCCTTGGAGAAGTCTCCTTCGATCGCTCGAGCTAAGTGACCTTGTGGATCTCCACACTAGGGTTGTTTCTAGCCCCTTACCACGCCTTGCTGTTCTGTGTGCGGGCGTCTGTGTGTCTGGTTTTGTCTGTCTTCACTACTGGACTGTGTGAGCTCCAGGAGAGCAGAGACCTTGTTCATCCCTCCCCTTGCACCCCAATGTGTAGAGCCTGCCTGGCAAATAGTGGGGGCCCCGTAAATGCATCACATAAAGGGCTCCAGTTGCCCCACAGGAAGAGGGGAGGGGTTGGTCAGAGGCAATCCTTCAGCAGATCAAAGGAATGACCCAGAAGGCGCGAAGGCTTAGAAATGCCAGTCCTGATGTTCAGTTAGTAACCTCACAATTTACCTTAATGAGAGGACTTGCCAGCACAAACCGCAGAGAATTGAAGGACCTTAATCACTACTGGTGCTAATTGTAAAACATCCTGCAAACATAAAGCAACGGAAGACACTATAATGAATATTATACACTGAGTGGCCAGATTATAATGATCTCTGAATGCATAATAATCTGGCCACTCAGTGTATATCCTATATGATAAGTGGCTAATATACAAATTGTCCCCTGGACCAGGAGTTCGACCAGCAGGCAGACTGGCTAGCTGCTCATATCCCTTCCCCATGGCCAGGCTGGCTGGATGGCTGGACCCCACCCAAGCATGAATTCATGCACTGGGCCTTCAATACACACACACACACACACACACACACACTGAGTGGCCAGTGGCCAGATTATTAATACGTTCAGAGATCATAATAATCGGGCCACTCAGTGTAGATCTTAGTTATAACTGACTCCTTTTTTAAATTTTATTTATCTGTTAGTCTATCTATTTATTTACTTATTATTTTTGGTAATCCTCACTTGAGGATATTTTTCCATTGATTTTTAGGGAGAGTGGAAGAGACAGGGAAAGAGAGAGAAACATCAATGTGAGAGAAACACATCGATTGGTTGCCTCCTGCACAACATGAGCCCTGACCAGGGCCTGAGCAGAGCCTGCAACCAAGGTGCATGCCTTTGACTGGAATCGAACTCGGGACCCTCAGGCCGATGCTCTATCCATTGAGCCAAACCGGCTAGGGCTATCCCTGACTCCTTAAAGAAGGGAAGGTGTTAGCAAATTCCCGGTCCTAGTAGGTGCTGTCTTTGAGTGACAGGTGCATCCAATCTGGAGACCTCACTCCAGAGCTTGCAAAGAGGACAAACCCAGAAGGGCCTGTCCCTCTGCCCGCCAGCTGAAGCCATCATCGTGATGTTGGGGGCAAGTCTGGCTCAGCCTGCGACTCACCTTACAAAATAGGTAACAGCTCGGGGCCGTGGCAGGGTGGGGATTTGGTGTTTTCACGAGGAGAATCTGCGTCTGTAAGAGAAGGCAGTTTAACTTGTTCTGTTTGACTTCTCTTCCGATGAAATCACACTTCCCCTGGAATGCTGCTGTTTACAAATGCTGGTAGGGATACCTCTAGCGCTGGCCTCGCTCCATACCTTGGACGTGGCAGTGGGTAAACCAAGGTGCACGGGCACTGAGCGTGAAAGGCACAGCATTGGTTCCCAGGCTCGTGATCGGGGAGCGAATCTGAGTGTCCCGTCTTCTCTGCTTGCCGTTTCCTCCTCTAACACCATCTTGTCGAGAGAAAAATGTGTGCATGCTGCCCTTGGGCTGCAGCAGCGACCGCCTTGTCTCTGGGGCATCTCACAGGGGACCCTCCCCGTCCGGTTTGTGGTCCTGCTCTGGCCACGCCCATCCCACCAGCTCCTCCCGGGGTTTGTGCGGTGCAGGCCGCTGGGAGGGGTGCTCCCTGCCTGCTCTCCCCCGGGGCTTCGGTCCTGAGGGGTGTCTCCCCGCACATCGCCTCCCTTTACCAGGCCGAAGCCTCGGGGAAGGCCTTACAGGCCCCTCCCCTTCCACGCGTGGCGGTCGGGTTGCCTGTGCTGAGCGGCCTGTGTCCCTGCCCCGTTCACCCTGCCCGAACCCTTTCCCACTTTTGTGCAACATGCACTTCCTGTCAGAGCTGGGTGTCTGTCGTACCCTTGTCCCGGTTTGTTTTCATCCTGAGCAGTGGGCACAGAAGATAAGGACACAGATGTGTCTTAGGTGGGACATGCACCACCGCCGCCAGCTTCACCGAGACTCCCCAGACGGACACACGGGGAGCAGGTGGTGCCCGTGTCAGAGAAGGTGGTTTCAGTGGGAACAACAGGAGAACCCTGTGCTTGAAGTCTCACGGCGGTTGCTGAGGGCCACTCTGCCCTTATGGTTGTGCATGTGTCGTTCATATGGAGGCCCCTGCTCCCTGGTCTCCAGCTCCATCCGGGGGAGAGGGAGGTGGACGGTGGGCAGCCGGTGGGTGCTGAGGGAGACCCGAGGGGGCCGACAGCCTCGGCATCTTTGGGTTTTCTTCCTGGAGACAGCAGCAGGGCGCACGGCTCTGAGGCCCCGTAGTCTGACCTGCTCCCTCGGGTGAAGCTCTCTTCCCCGAGCCCCCCCCTCAGTCGCTGCTGCTCCTCTCCCCCGAGGCACCTGTGCTCCACGAGCAGGGAGTCGAGTCCCTGCAGGGATGGCACAGGCGGGCTTACTGTGTGCGCTGTCTACCTTACATCCCCACTGTCTGCAGAGTCCATTCCTGTCCCCCAGACTCTGCCTTCCTCTTCCTTCCGTCTAAATCCCCCGTCTCTGGCGGCCTTTCCCGGTTGATCCGGCCCCCACACTTCCGCACGTGCCGTCTGTGCCACTCACCTGACCCCCGGCGGTTTGGGAAACGCGGTTGTGATTCACGACGGGCGCTCCGGCAGCACACACGCTAGATTGTCTCGCACAAGCTACTTGCAGCAAGGGCTGCGTTTTCCTTCTCCTGCTTTTTTTTTTTTTAAATATATTTTTTTGATTTTTTTACAGAGAGGAAAGGAGAGAAATAGACAGTCAGAAACATCGATGAGAGAGAGACATTGATCAGCCGCCTCCTGCACACCTCCTACTGGGGATGCGCCCGCAACCAAGGTCCATGCCCTTGACCGGAATCGAACCTGGGACCTTTCAGTCGGCAGGCCCATGCTCTATCCGCTGAGTCAAACCAGTTTTGGCAAATAATATACATTTTTTTAATTGACTTCAGTGAGTGAGGGAGAGAGAGAAACCTCAGTGATGAGAGAGAAACATAGATTGGCTGTCTCCTGCACGCCCTGTACTGGGAAGCTGGGGGATCGAGCCTGCAACCCAGGCATGTACCCTTGGCCGGAATCGAACCTGGGACCCTTTAGTCTGCAAGCCGACGCTCTATCCACTGAGCCAGTTGGCTCGGGCCTTTCTCCTTTTCTTCATGAAACAACCAGCGTGGCGTATTGACGGATAGGTCAGCGTTGAGTTTGATGGGGATGTTGGGGACATCGTCCAGGAACGTTATCATCAGAATCCAGAGAACACGGCAACTGGCAGCTCCGAAGCGCCAATCGCCGGTTCACGCCTTGGCCCTTAAACAAGTGGAGCGGCTCACATTGTTTGAGATAATCAGCCCACACCGTGGCACCGCCACGGACCTGGCAGCGTTCACTGCTGTGAACACCGCTGTATACCTGCACGCATTGACCCGCGTGACGGAGCGTGTGGGCTGTCAGCACTTTGCATTGGGTGGTTTATCGTGCAGCGAGTGGTTTACGCGCATCCTGGGAGGTGGTCGCTGCCCGGGCTGCAGTGAGGCTGGCCGGTCTCGCCCGGTCCTGGCTCACACCACCGGCCTCTCTGGCACAGCCGGCGCAGGTCCCCTTTGTGAGGCCGAGGATCGGTTCCCTGGCCGCCGCCGGCTCTTTGTCAGCCCCCGCCCGCCGGCTCCAGTTTCCCCGCCGTATCTGGGTTTCGCCTGAACGCCGGTTTCGCCGGTGTCGTGATCTGCTGCCCCGCTTTCCCTGTTGGCCTCCGGGCCTTTGGCACCTGCAGCTGCTTCGTGAGCCGCCAGGGCTTCACCTCCAGACCTGGCCCGGCTGGGACTGGCACCGGGTTTCCTCTCCCGCCCGGCCCACACTGCCCGGGTCCTTCGGTGGCACCTTCCGCAGAACCTCAAGCCTCTGCCTGTCGTGTCTGCACATCCATCACGCTGTCACTGCTGCTCTGAAGTGCTGAGTGATTTTCCCCGAATGTACCAGAAAAATGTCCTACTGTTGAGCAAAGACACCTTCGGGCTACTCTGACCACACCATGTGGTTCAAGGCCTTCTCTGTGGGTTGCGTTTGAGCCATTTTGCATGTCAGACGTGGATCACACACATTTCATCAGTGCCGTGACGTGAGTCTGTACTGAGGGCTTCTGAGGGGCCAGGGACAGCAGGTCTGGAATGAAAGGTACAGTTAGTGATGTCTGCCCTCACCCCTGGAGCCCGGTGCACACGCCGGCTTCGCTGTGAAAGCAGAAACATGCGTGGTTAAAGCAGGCTTCCGTCTTCCTGCTCCCAAGATCTCCCTTCAGTGCCTTGATTCCAGGGATGAACCATGGCCGTGGCGTGCTGGAGAGGGAAGTGGCAGGGATAGTTCCTGCCTCTGTCTCAGGGGTGGAATGTCAGCCTCCGAAGGACGCATGGCTTCGCCGGGCAGGCCAGGACAGCCGGGGACCGGAGGCCGGGTAGCAGGAGATCATGGGGTGCAAAGTGTGCATTCAGGAGCATCCTGGCGTGGGACGTGTAAGACACGCAGGTTTTTATCACGGGGCAGGCTCAGGCCGTGGGTCCTGGCTTCAGTTTTTGGGGTGTTCATAGTTAAGAGTCAGCGCCACGCCCAGTGGCATGGTGTGTGACGTGATCAGGCGTCCTGGCAAAGACACCTAGGAGTGCCAGAGGACTCGGGCTGCGCTGTGTCTCGGCTGAGGTCGCCGCTGGTCTGCACACACGCTTTTCGAGTTTTGGTGGACGTCCTCATGGGGAGCAGTGTGCAGTGAGGGCTGTCTCTGCGTTTCCCGGGACAGAAGGAGCTGCCGTTTCCTGCATGTTTCATGCTGAGGTCTTTGCTGAGTTTTTTCCTGTCTGCAAAGAACTCGTGTGTCTTCTAGGAGACAGGAAACAGTAAAGTGAGTGTCCTCCATAATCTCACCGCTTTTCACTTAACACACCTCCTCCCCCTTCCTTCCCTTTCCGCCTGCTCTGCTCTGAGATAGACTGGTAGGTGTTGGTGTAAACTTTCCAGACTAGCCCTTTGTCACCATAGGTCACTTTATTTTTTTATTTTTTAAATATATTTTATTGATTTTTTTTTTTTTTTTTACAGAGAGGAAGGAAGAGAGAGAGAGTTAGAAACATCAATGAGAGAGAAACATCGATCAGCTGCCTCCTGCACAATTCCCACTGGGGATGTGCCCACAACCAAGGTGCAGGCCCTTGATTGGAATCGAACCTGGAAACCTTGAGTCTGCAGGCTGATGCTCTATCCACTGAGCCAAACCGGTTTCGGCTTCATGGGTCACTTTAAGCACGCACACACACACACACACACACGCACGCACACACACACATATCATACTACATAAAAATGTCTTGTAACTTACGTTTTGCATTTAATACACCTTGATTATCTTCCCAAATCACCCATCAGCGACTACTAACAACATGCCACCCCCCAGGCTGGTGGACATTGAGGCCCGTTCTCGGTCTTTAGCCGTGCTGTCGGCCACGTCTGCGCGTGTTTGCGTCTTCATCAGGCCCGCTGCTGGTGGGGAGACTCCTGGACTCGGCCCCCCGGTTTCCTCTGGTGTGCCTTTCCTTCCTCCTCTCTCGGTATCACCACCAGTCTCTGGACATTTGGCACCACATGTGGGTTTTCAAACCTGGTACCTCATTGTTCATGGTCATTCCTGGAACCCTGCGCCAGGCCCCGCGTCTTTCTGTCTGTGGATCGGCTCTGGGTACCTCGGTGATGAATTGCCTATTGACAGGTTGTTTATGTCTCGTTCCTGATTTATAGACGCTCCGGGAATAAAAGATATTAAACCTTTCTCCGTGCATCTGCGAACGTTCCTTCCCGTCTCCTGTCATTCATTTATAAAGTTGTTTACGGGGAGAGCCTTTTAAAAAACGAGTGCTGTCACGTCTGCCCGTCGTTGCTTTATGGATTCTGAGTTTTCTGTCAAGCGCAGGCTTTCAGTTCTTGGAATGATTGTTTTGGAGCCCAACCGTCTTGCCATCCGTGCGGTGAACCCCGTAAGTGAACGAGGATTGGCCTGTCGACGTAATGTGCTCTGTTTCTACTTGTCCCAGCGTCACCTCCCCGCCCCTTGCAGGCCACGCTCCGCTCGGGGATGTGGCTGGCATTCGTGCAGGACGGTGGCTCTAGGGAATCCACTATCATCCCATCGGAAAGCCCGCCAGTTATGGCTCAGCTCAGCAGCTGCCCGACCTCTCCCGGGAACCTCCTGGTTACCGCGGCACCCGTCTGACCCTCTCATGGCTCCGTCGTAGACCGGGTGCTTTTTCATTAAACACGGACGCTCAGCCAAAGCCACGGGCTTCCAGCACAGCCTGCCGCGCGGCGCTGGGCCAGGGCGGTGCCCGCCAGCCTCCCTTCCTTGTGGAGCTCAGCGGCCTTGTGCCCGTGGCTGCACCCCTCTCGGCTCCCCTGCCCACGGTTTCGGTGCCAGAGCCAGGCCGCCCTGGGCGTGCCTGCCGCTGCCAGCACCGGCTCTGGTTGCCGCTGATTCTCCTGAATCTCCGCTCAGGGCTGTCTCTGTCCGTCATGTTCCTCTTCTCATCTCTTCTTCCCATCGTGTGAGACTCTCGTCCGAAATCCCTCCGAGGCAGACAGTGATTTATACGGATCGCTCTCTCTGTTTCTGCAGGCCCTTCGCTGTGTCTGCCTCATTTCCTGGACTCTGTCTCCGCCGCTGAAATTAGAAACCTAGAGGCATAACAGATGCCGGGCTCCGGGGAAGAGGCAGCCTGAAATAGCCCACGTCCGTCTGTCCGTCCGTCTGTCCATCGGACTGCAGTCCCTGTGACAGGGCTATGCTGATGAGGCAGTCACTCTGGTCCCCAGTGTCTCACACTTTTAAGAGCGGCCTCAGTGCATCCTCCTCCCTCGGCCAGACCTTTGCCCTTCCGGTCCCCTTCACCGCTTTTCCTTTCAGCCTGTTAATGTGAGAAGCTGTAGGGCAGCCCTGGCCGGTGTGGCTCAGTTGGTGGAGCGTCATCCCATGCACCGAAAGGTCCCAGGTTTGATTCCTGGTCAGGGTGCATGCCCAGGTTTCAGGTTTGGTCTCACCCCCAAATAGTTTCTCTCCCACCTAGATGTTTCTTCCTCCCTCTCTCTCTTTTTCTCCCTTCCTCTCTCTCTCTCTCTCATAATCAATAAAAATATATTTTAAAAAGGGTTAGGACATTTTCAGGACAAACCTGTATGTAAGTGGCAGCTTAAGTCTACGGAAGCAGCAAGCAGACACCACACAGAGGTGGGGTGTGGGGGGGGTACTGAGCTGCATGAAACAGGGCGTGGCAATAAGCCGGGAGGGGGCCCGTGGCTCATTTGATAAACAAATGGCTGCCTGTGGGCCCAAGAGCCTGCTGCCCGGGGAGAGCAGCAGCCTGGAGCCAGGGAAAGAAGGCCAGAGAGTCGCCAGATTTGGGTGCTATTTGGGGGCTATCGGTTGTTTGTGGTTTGGGGTACATCCCTCCACTTGGCGGGGTGTACCTGCTTCAGGGGAGGGCTGTGAGGACGGAGAGGGGAGAGCCGTGTTGGTTGAAGAATAGGAGGCGCCATCTGCACCTGGTAATGATGGCTCTCGTATGCACGGAGGGGGCGGGTGTGGGCTGCATTTCTAGGAATGCAAGGATAGGGACACAAATAAGTGGGACACCAGCAGAAGGTGGAGGTCCCCTGGGAGGCTTTTCAGGGAGCGAGAGAGAACGCGGAGGAGAGGACTTCTCCTCACCTGGCACAGGAGGGGCGTGTGCAGCATTCATATCGCTCAGCACCCTCCGAGGGGTGGAAACCGGGGGTGGAAACCGCTGTGCAGTGGGCTGTGTGAGCTTTAACCAGGCCTCCATCCATCCCCGGGCATCCGAAGGACGGCTGAGGATTCTGCCCCGTTTCCTTGGACTCGGGGCTGAGTGGCTGCAAAGCGTCACGTCTGTCCGCACCGGGGCCCCCGCCCACCCAGCTAAGGGTGCCCAGGGATGCTCGGGCGCACATGTGCGGAAACGCGCTTCCTCCGGGAGACACCGCCTCGCTCGGTGTGGGGCCTCCCGGCTGTGCGGGCCGTCCCGGGGGCCTCTCCCGTGAGGGGCTGTTTCTATGGAGAAGGTGGATTCTGAGTTCCAGACTCGGAACTCCGAACACCCCTCGCCCAGTGCTGTAGGGACGCGGGGCCATGCTGTAGGGACGCGGTGGGACCATGCGGCTCTCTCGAATGGACCCAAGAGGTAGTCTCTCCCCTGAATCGCCGTGTTACACGCGTCAGGTCAGTTGTAGGAAGACTCTGGGACATAAGACGCCAGAGAGCTACTCTGGCTTGATTTTTAAAATTATATTTTATTCTGTGGATTTCAGAGAGGAAGAGGGAGGGAGAGAGAGACGTTGATCAGTTGCCCCCTGCACGCCCCACACTGGGGATCTAGCCCGCAACCTGAACATATGCCCTGCCTGGGAATCGAACCGTGACTCCTGGTTCATAGGTCGACGTTCAGCCACTGAGCGTGATTTTTTTAAAACCAATGGTAAGAAAAAAAGGAGAAGGACAGTAGCATTAGCAGGAATAGCAGCGGGAAACCCACCCGTGGTGGGATGGGGTGACTCCCAGGTTTGGAAAGTGCTGACTGTAGAGCGTGGAAATGCTGGTCGCTGAATTGCAGCGGGATGTGGCGATGAACCCAGGGAGGGGTGTTCATTCACACCCTGTAGCTGTCATTTCCCGGAGTCCCGCGTCGTAGTCCCGGTGGGCTGCCACCACCGACCACCACCGACCGCTGGCTGATCCCCTCAGCCACTTACTTTCACGGCTGTGGCGCCGGGCTGTCCAGGATCCGGGCCGTGGAGGTTCGGCCTCGGTGAGGCCTGCTGCCGGGTCACAGACAGCTGTCTCTCACCGTGGCCTCACTGGTGGAAGCAGGGAGCTCTGGCCCCACTCTCATGACCTAATCAGACCCCAGGGGCCTCAGCTCCAACACCATCTCACGGGGGTTCGGTTTCAACATCTGTATTTTTGGGGGACACAGCATTCAGTCCGCAGCCGGCCCTGGTTTCCTTCTCCCGGCACACCTGGAGTCTGTCTCCCATGGACCCCTTCATTAGTGCCTCCCGGAAAAGCTTTGCTTACTTTGCACAGTTCTGATTCTTTTTTTTTTTTAAATATATTTTATTGACTTTTTACAGAGAGGAAGGGAGAGGGATAGAGAGTTAGAAACATCAACGAGAGAGAAACATCAATCAGCCGCCTCCTGTACACCCCCCTACTGGGGATGTGCCCACAATCAAGGTACGTGCCCTTGACCAGAATCGAACCTGGGATCTTTTAGTCCGCAGGCCGACACTCTATCCTCTGAGCCAAACCGGTTTTGGCCAGTTCCGATTTTTGAAGGCAAGGTTCCCATCACTTGAGCTCTAGATGAACTTTAAAGAATGATGCCTAGAAAGGAAACTGGCTCACCTTCTGGAAGGATACCTTGGCCGGTGACTGGCTGGCCAGGAATTTGCACATTTTAAAGAGACGTTTCCCCCTAAAGCAGTGGTTCTCAACCTGTGGGTCGAGACCCCTTTGGGGGTCAAATGGCCCTTTCACAGGGGTCGCCTAAGACCATCGGAAAATGCAAATATTTACATCACGATGCATAACAGTAACAACATTTCATGGTTGGGGGTCACCACCCCATGAGGAACTATATGCAAGGGTCGCGGCCTTAGGAAGGTTGAGAACCACTGCCCTAAAGGATGCTACCAAGGCGGGGAGCGATAGAGACCAACCCACAAGCCTCTGCCAGGCCTGGCATGAACCTGCTCCTGCACCGAATCTGTTGGAAAAATCAGAGATGCCTAATAGACAGCGCTCTCCCCAGGGATTTCCTCCTGCAGATGGGGAGCTGAGCTAGCGATGCAAAACGGAGACTGGAAAAGACAGTATAAAACGAGCGGCTTTGCTACACATCTTCTTTGGAAGATGAAGATATATTTTGTTTGTTTGTTTTTACTTGAAGACGAGGGATATACATTATACATACATGAATGGTTACATTTTAAAGGGTAATATTCCCAAAGGCACCATCCAGGCCCATAGAAAAACCTAGTAATGTCTACAGTACCGATCCGCACTGGCCCTGGAAGGCCCCGAGGGGTGGGCTGTGTGAGAGGGTGTGTCAGGGCGTTGATGGGCGCTGTCAGCGTGCCTGTTCCGCTCTGCAGCGTCAGACCCGCCGGCAGGCCAGGTGCGCCATCCCTGGGGTGGGGGGAAGGAGGGGCCCCGCTTCCGGGACGTGCTGGGGAGGGCTACACAGAGGGCAGTCTGACGGGGTTTGGGTGGAGTGGCCTCCTGTTTTGTTATCTGTTCTGCGAGCACACCCCCCAGCGTGGAGCGGTGTGAGAACAGCAGTGTTTTAATTACCCGTGTTGCAGTGGGGGGGCTGGTCAGTTCCCCGTCAGGCTCTCAGCCTCCCCCTCTCCCTGGAAGCACAAGGCCTCCAGGCTCACAGTTAAGCCTTCGCCGCCTTCCTGGGCTCCAGACAGAAATGCCCGGCTGACAGCTGGCACCGTGCACGGGTGGGGACTGTGTGTCCCCGAGGGAGCTTTTATCTTTGCCCTGAGGGCAGGAATCACATAGTTTCTCTGTAGGTCTTCGGTGTCCGCAGAGTGTGTGGCACACACGGCAGAACCGGAGTCATGTTGGAGGAATTAGTAAGATAGTGAGCACTGGTCGAGGCCCATTGGTGGGAGGGTAGATAAACAATGGTACAAGCCTGTGTATGCACACACACTCATACACACTCATACACACACACACACACTCATACACACACACACTCACACACACACACGCAGTGGAATACTGAAACGAGTGAACCAGACCTACATGCATCAACAAGGATGAATACCGTTAGTGAGCGGGAAACAACAGAACTGTGGAATAGCGGGCCGTGCTGCCTCTTATCTAAGCTGCGCCGTCAGACCATCGTGCGTATGGAGGGGTATATATTTGGTCACTGGTCATGGCACACACACGTGGGGTGAGGGAGTCCTTCCATTGTCGACATGATGGTTATCTCTCAAGGGAACGGGGAAGGAGCCCTCGACAAACAGCAACTACAAATGTGTTTAACAGATGAATAAAGCAGCGAGGAGGGGGCTGTCAACTCGGTAAAAATGTGTGCTGGGGGTATGGATAGCTGCTTTAATGCCTCTGTACTGAAAACAATAGTCTGCAATAATTTATAATTTTTTTGAAAAAGGAGTAATATGCCATAGATCAGCAAAAATGGGTTTAGTGAGCCTGAGTGAGAAGTGAAGTAGGGACAGGACAAGGCCGCAGTCCTGGGTCAGTGAGCCCCGAGGCCATGGCCTCTGCCCCCCTACCCCCGCACCCCCCACTTTTCCACGCCCGCACAGCATTAGATAACACCCAGACTTAGGGTGGTTTGTGAATCACTGTACTTCCCAGGCCCGGTGACGCTCACTGTCTGGTGCCGGTGGCTGTGAAGCTGTCTCCCGGGCACAGGGCAGCCGGAGAGGATCCAGGGCCCAGTTGCTGTGCCCGTGTTCTGGCATCTCTTTAAGGCAGCGGTTCTTAACCTGTGGGTCGCGACCCCTTTGGGGGTCCATCGACCCCATCACAGGGGTCGCCTAAGACAATCAGAAAACACAGATATTTACCTTACGATTTACAACAGTAGCAAAATTACAGTTAGGAAGTAGCAACGAAAATAATTTTATGGTTGGGGGTCACCACCACATGGGGAACTGTATTAAAGGGTCTCGGCCTTAGGAAGGTGGAGAACCACTGCTTTAAGGAGGATGTCTGTCAGCACCCTTGTCACCACAGAGGACCCCACTTGATGGCTCAATACCCACGACGACGTATCAGGTGTGGTCCCAGAGGGCTGAGGACGGCGGCCGTGCCCTGGGGGTGGCAACGCAAAGGTGCCTCTGAGGAGGCGAAACTGCACGCACCGAGTCGTCCATGCATCTGGCCTGGCGCCTGCCCCACGGGCGCTTAAATATTTATTTGAATTAATGGGCCCACGTATGTTTTATTGATGTGACGGTGCTGTCAGGATGGGCGGACCCTCCCGTGTGATTTATTAGGTGTAGGAAGCAAGAGCAAAGAGCCTGCACAGAGGCCCCGCCTCGCCCACAGGCCTTCCTGGGAGCAGCTGTGGGGCGCCGTCGGGGGAGACCTCGGGTTCCGTGCTGAGACCGGGTGCCTGCGGTCACTGCCGGCCTGCCTTCCTCAGCTCCCAGCCCAGATGGCCACGGCCCTGTCCTTGCACCCTGAGCAGCCCAGACCGGGCCCCGGGCTCCCCTCCACCTCCCCACCTCTGCTCAGCCTGCAGCATCCCCGTCTCTGGCAGGAAAAAGGACCAGGTTCCCACAGCAAGGCGGCGAGGGCCTTCCGGGGCCATTGCAGTTTATGGGACGGCAGATGAGTTACCCAGGTTCTCTCTCCAGCCCCTCGACCAGCTTCAAACCCTCTGGCTCCCCTTCTGCGTGTTTCTGGGCAGGAGTTGTGACTCTCCAGCTTTCAGTTTCATTTGCTAACAGAGGTCATGGCCAGAGGGGCGGGAGGGGGAGAAGGTTGCGTGTTTGAGTCAGAACGCTCAGTATTACTCGCACTGAAAAATTAGCCCAGAAATGGAACTTTTTTCCCCTGTGAGTCATTATGCCCAACCCCTGATTGGTGTGCGCGGAGAAACAGCTCCGGGGCCAGCCAGTACCGTCGCTGTCGTGGAGAGATCGTTTTCGTTTTATCACAGAACGCGACTGTGCACCCTGACAGTGAGGATGGCTTCCTCCCGCCCTTTGCAGAAACTGGCGGGTGAGTCACCTGTGTGAGGCGGCATCACATGGGAATCAGCTGGCAGCGTCCCGAGCTCTTGTTGGCTGTGAGCGAGTTACTTCAAAACAGCAGGTGTTGGTTTTCCAGCGGGTTGGGGATCATCCCATTTGGGAGAATGGGCGGGGGTGGGAGGTGTCCCTGCGGGTCTGGGAACAGCAGCCCGCCAATCCCTGGTGAGTTAGGTCAGGCCAGTGGTCAGCAAACTCCTTAGTCAACAGAGTCACATAGCAACAGTACAAGGATTACAATTTCTTTGGAGAGCCAAATTTTTTAAACTTAAACTTCTTCTAATGCTACTTCTTCAACATAGACTTGCCCAGGCCGTGGTATTTTGTGGAAGAGCCACACCCAAGGGGCCAAAGAGCCGCCTGTGGCTCAAGAGCCGAAGTTTGCCGGCCGCGTGGAGGGCGCCACTGCGGAGGCTGAGTGAATGCAGGCTTTGTGGGCCGGTGGAAGGGGGGGCAGGAGGGAGCCTGCTGGCCGAGCCTGGGAACACCGAGCGGGTGCTTTCTTGGAAGGCGTGTTCGAGTCTCAGGTGACTCATAACTTCCCCCCCACTCCCGGTCTAACTGCTCCCAAATATTGTTCTTAGCTCCCACTTCCTGGTCATCTTTAGGTTTCATGATCAGATTCAGGGGTTGAAAGAAACACCCCATTTCAAATGCTCTTTCCTTGGACCGAGTGGCACGGGCAGGCTCGTGATTCAGGTGACCCAAAGCTCCTCAGACACGCTCCTCCCTGCCGGAGGGGGGGGGGGGGGGAGGAACCTCAGGACCTTGGACGGGGATCCCCGCCCCCACACCTCCCCTCCCCAGCCTGTTGTGAAGTGCTCCTCATGAGGAAACCGGTTCCGCCTGGTCTTTCGCACAGGGCTCTGGACGCAGCACCCGCCCCACAGGTTTATGGCTCAGCTCATTCCACGGGGATTCTGATGATGCAGCCATTTTCCCGTTCACCCCGCTTCCCACTGCCTCATTCTGACACGGAATGCGCGGTGTGTGGGGGTCGGCTGGCCTCTTGCCGAACCACGACTCCGGGGGGCACGATTCTGGGGGGCATTGGCTCCCCTCACATCATCTAAGAATGTCCACTTTGGAGCAATGGGAATCGAGAGCATTTTTCTTCTTTCTTTTTTTTTTCTCTCTTTTATTTAATTTTTATTTTTTATTAATGTGTTACATGTGTATATATCTTCCCATTGCTCCCCCCCTCCCAGGCATACCCTCATCCCCCAGTGTCTGTGTTCATTGGTTGGAGAGCATTCTTCTTTTTGCCTCCATCCTAGGGAGGCCACTCCGACCCTGCCCTCACCTTGCGCTCACCCCGAGGATGCTGGGAGGGAGCAGGGTGCCATGGGCCCGCCGTTCCCACAGCCTGGGCGGGGGTTGACCTCACCCCCAGCCTCCTCCCTTCGCAGGGAGAGCTCTGCCTGAGCGCTGCCTCGGGCTGAAGGCTGCTGTCCGCACCTCCATGCTGTGCGATTAAAGGAGGAAAACACCCTGCCAGT
Organism: Lasiurus borealis; assembly: GCA_004026805.1. Taxonomy (NCBI): domain Eukaryota; kingdom Metazoa; phylum Chordata; class Mammalia; order Chiroptera; family Vespertilionidae; genus Lasiurus; species Lasiurus borealis. The sequence goes on from PVJN01002712.1 coordinate 20,381, forward strand.
CCCGCCTTCTTTTTTTTTCTTTTAAAAAATATATATATTTTATTGAGTTTTTACAGAGAGGAAGGGAGGGATAGAGAGTTAGAAATATGGATGAGAGAGAGTCATTGATCAGCCACCTCCTGCACACCCCCCACTGGGGATGAGCCCACAACCAAGATACATGCCCCTGACTGGAATCGAACCTGGGACCTCTCAGTCCACAGGCCGACGCTCTATCTGCTGAGCCAACCGGTCTCGGCTAGTTTCCGCCTTCTTGCTCCCACAGCTGTGGCTTCATGGGAGGCGGTTTTTCAGTAACGAGCGCAGCCAGGGGATGGCAGGGAGGGTGACAGGCCGTCCTTGGATGCGGACTGCCGTTGGCAGTGGCACTCGCCGAACCCAAGTCCAACCTTCTGCTCACTCTGCAGCCTGGCCCGCCCTGGCCGAGGCACACGGCACGCTCCCTGGCAGGGCTGCCCACGGCCACTGAAGGTTGTCCTTGGAAACGGGTGAGGTGGCAGGAAGGGGAGCTGGAGCCTGGAGGTGTCTGGTCCAAGTTCATGGAGCAACAAAGCTGTTCTTCGCCACCCATTACAGCTGGTTTGGGGGGGACTTGGGCTTCCTGCCCTGTGCTCCCTCCCACCTTTGGGTGCCTGTTTCCTGGCACCCAGAAGCCTCGAGCTCCTGATCTCTCTTGGGGAGCCCATGTGGCCTGGGAGGAGAGGGAAGGACCTCGAGCCTGCTGGACCCCCGCTCGCTCTGCCCTTGCTGCATGGCCCTGGGCAGAGAGAGACCTGCCTGCTCTGGGCTGGGCCCCCGCGTCGATAGAAACAAGGGGTGCAGTGTTCCACGGGAGATGCTGTGAGCTCAGGTGGGAGTGAACAGAGATCACTGGGTGTGACGACCGACGCTCAGTGACGCTCGGAAGCCAGCCCCCTCCTCAGCCTGTGAAGAAGGGAATAGATGGCCGGATTCAGGCCACGGAACTGGTGCCGCCGCTCCCTGTGCCGGCCGCCCTCTCCCCTTCGTCACTGTCCAGTAGCCGCTGGACACCTGGGTTCTCTGTGCCTCCGCACGTACCTGAGATACCAGCCTGTCCCTTTTCTGTGGGGTCTCCCAGGCCCATGGAATCCGGGGACGCTCTCCCGTCTGCACCCCAGGCCTGGGGCCTGGGCAGCGATCGAAACGGCGGCATGGCCAGGGAAGGAGGAGGACCAAGGATGTGGTCCAGGAAGCTGTGTGAGCCCGGCCATGGGGGCTCATTGACCTATAAACCAGGAGGTCATGGTTTGATTCCTGGTCAAAGCACATGCTTGGGTTGTGGGCTCCATCCCCAGTCGTGCAGGAGGCAGCCTGTCAGTGACTCTTTCTCATCATTTATGGTTGTCTCCCTCCCTCTCGCCGTTCCTCTCTGAAATCAATAAAAATATATATTTTTAAAAAACAGTTAAAAAAAAAAGGAAGTTGTTATAGAACCCCGGCTTCTAAGGGCTCACATAGAGAAAGTCTGCGCTCTAAACTCAGGTTGGTTTGATTCAGTTGCTGATGTTCTAGAGCCGTGGTCAGCAAACTCATTAGTCAACTGAGCCCAATATCAACTGGACAACGACTGAAATTTCTTGTGAGAGCCAAATTTGTTAAACTTCTTTTCATGCCACTTCTTCACAATAGACTCGCCCAAGCCGTGGTGTTTTGTGGAAGAGCCATACTCAAGGGGCCAAAGAGCCGCAGTTTGCCGACCACGGTTCTGGAGGTTCTGGGCTTTTCTCACCTTGCCTGCTCCATCTGGTGCAGAGTCCCGTTCAGTGACTGAATTGATATCAGTTATCCACTGGTCTCTTTTCTTGTTTTTATTCTGCATCTGGGTCCCCTTTCACCAAGCATGTCAGACTCTCGGCCTGTGGGCCGCATGCCTCGTTCATGTGGCCTGTGCCAGCCTTCGAGTCTGACATGCTTGCTGTACGCGGTGCTGGGCTGCAGGGGTAGGCGCGAGAACAGCCACGGAGATGGAGCATTTGTGTGATTCTCGGAAGCCATAAATACAATTTATATCTGCTAACCCCCCGGCGGCTCACGTTTTCTCTGGCTGCTGCTGGGAGAAGGACCAGGTGAGCACCCCGTGGCGAGGAAGCCAGTCCTCAGCTCTGAGGTGACGTCGACCTGCCTTTTGGACTTAGCCCCGCACACCCGCCCAGCGTCCCTGCTTCGAGCAGCTGGCCTCGCCCCTTCCTGCCTGGAGCATTCGCTCTTGTCCCGTGCGTGCCTTCGGTCACGCAGGCCACATCCTCTGGGGCCTCCTCCTGGACGTCCAGCCGAGAGCGCTCCCGTTTGGCGTGTCCGAGGGCTGGTACCGCTGCCTGGATTTAATTCGTGCCCATCTCCATGAACTCCGTGTCCTGCCTGCCACTTCCCTTTAATTGGGATTTAATTCACATTTGCTTCTTCCTGTTTGGCTAACCGATGCTGCTGGCTCCCCAAGGCAAGCCCTGTCTTAGAAGACTTCCTGCCCCCGTGGTGTCTCCCGCCCCTGGGAGGGGTAGCGTGTCTGGTGGGAATCCTTCTCCTCTGTTGCCCTGTGAGGTAGGACAGGCAGTTCCTACAAAAGAGAGATGAGCGCCAAAACCGGTGTGGCTTCGTGGATAGAGCGTCGGCCTGCGGACTGAAGGGTCCTGGGATCGATTCCGGTCAAGGGCATGTACCTTGGTTGCGGGCACATCTCCAGTGGGAGGCGTGCAGGAGGCAGCTGATCGATGTCTCTCTCTCATCGATGTTTCTAACTTTCTATCCCTCTCCCTTCCTCTCTCTCTATAAAATGAATAAAATATATTAAAAAAAGAGGAGATGAGGGAGGAAGCAGGCCTGCCTCCGCGAGCACAGGACCTGTCCCGGGCCCGCAGCAGGTAGTGACCAGACCGGGACCAGCCCGCAGACCACCACCTCCCGTTTCTAGTGTTTGCTCGGCTCGTCCTCCCTGAGCACAAGACGGTGCGTGGTTTCCTGTCCTCACGTCCCTAACGGTGCCGCTGTGTCAGCAGCGGGCGATGCTCTCCAGACTTTGGACTGGACCCGGAGCCTCGAGGAGCCGGAGCTGGACTGTGGTCCCCTCCTCAGCCCGCACTGGCCACAGGCCAGTGCTCAGTGCTCTTCTCTCTCTCATGTCCCTGGTCATCCAAGCGCAGAGAGAGGGGAGCCACGTTTTACTGGGCGATCGGACTGGCTCTCCTTTGTGGCGGAGAGCAGTGTTCGCGGGAGCCCGTGGAGAGAGGACCAGAGGGAGTCCCTGCAGAATGGACAGGGTCCGGTGGTCCCCAGGAGACCTCAGGGACTTCTCGCGGGGACAAGGGTGAGCAGGGCCGTGTGCCTCGTCCAGCTGTGGGCTAGTGGACGCGAGGCCAGACAGCGCCGAGCTCCTGTGAAGCGTGGAGTGTGGGGGTGGGTGGGATGTGGGGACTCGGCAGGGAGGAATTTGCTGGCGTTTCGGTGATTGCCATCTCAGCTGTGCGGGCGGAAAGCTGTTGGAACGTGATGCTGTTCGTCATCCTTCTGTCGGCAGTAAAAACAGGCTCTGGGGTTTGATACCAAAATATGGAGGTGCCATGTGAAACACGAGCAGATGGTGGAGACAGCAGGAGGGGGGCACCCATTAGCGGTCTATTTTAAACAGCTAATTGTTTATCACCAGGCAGTTTTTCTCCTTTCGCCCATTGCCTGCTGCTTCTCAGGGCACTTTAATAAAAGTACAGTGGTACCTCGAAATCCGAGTGCCCTAACATACGAGATTTTTGAGATAAAAGCCGTCGAGCGAGCAATTTTTGCTTTGAAATACGAGCAACAGTTGAGATACGAGTAATCGTGCGGATCGGCCAGCTGCACACGACCCACCAGTTTACCGCGACTCAAGCTTCTCATAGTTTCCCATGCCTCAAAGTTACGGAACGAATTAAACTCGTATCTCGAGGTACCGCTGTATATTTTTATTGATTTCAGAGAGGAAGGGAGAGGGAGAGAGAAAGAGAGAGAGAGAGACATCAATGATGAGAGATAATCATTGGTCAGCTGCCTCCTGCACGCCCCCTACTGGGGACCAAGCCCACAACCTGACCATTTGCCCTGACCAGGAATCGCACCATGACCTCCTGATTCATAGGTCAACGCTCAACCCCGGAGCCACACCGGCCGGGCCACTTTCACTCTGAGAGCAGTGAGCGCTGGAGCACTGTTTCCTCGCCTGACAGAGGGCGGAGGTGTTGAGTGACACAGGCAGACGCAGTTAATCCCGCCTCCTCCCCGGGCAAACCCAGGCCTGGAGAAGGTGAATGACTGGAAACTCATGGCTGTTCTGTGATTTTGACGGCGAGAGAGGCCCGTGCCCCTGGTACCCTGCTCACTGGACGTGAGGGTTTTGTTGGAGAACAGGTCTCACTCAGGTGGCCTCCGAGTGTTTGAGTTCCTCTGTCCTTAAAACGTTCCCTAGCTGGTTTGGCTCAGTGGATAGAGTGTCGGTCTGCGGACTGAAGGGTCCTGGGTTCGATGCCAGTAAAGGGCACATGCCCAGACTGGAGGCTCGATCCCCTGTAGAGAGCACGCAGGTGGCAGCCAATCAATGATTCTCTCTTGTCATTGATGTTTCTAACTCTTCCGCTCTGAAATCAATTATACATACACACACACACACACACACACACACACACACACACATATAGTAAAAAGAGTTCTATCTTTCCTAGACGTGCGGGGCTTTACTGGGTAAGGAAGTGAGCACAGCAAGGCTGAGCCCTCCCTGCCCCCTCCCCTCCTGGGTCCCTGTGTTAACGGTGGCAGGAGAAACGGAAGCCTTTCGAGCCGCTCGCTCACCTGGTGCTCACGCTGCCCCGGTGAGCGGGGGAGGCAGCCGGCAGAGGCCTCCATCTCCACATCCAAACTGAGCTCCGGCAAGGGGCTGCCATGAACACTCAACAGGAGGGGCAGGCGGCCCCCACTCATGCTGCACCCCCTCTTCCATTGGTTTTCATGGCACCTGCAGGGAGGAGGGAAGTTTTAGGTGAGAAGATGGGCCCACATCCTCCCACCACATCCTCCTGGAAAGAGCCGTAAAGGGTCCATGGGTCACCGGCCGCATGTCCTTCCCTCTCTTCTGAAACCCTCCCGTCTTCCTGGTGAGTCACTGGAGGGCCAGGTCCGCCGTTCTTTCAAGCCACAGAGAGCCACTTGCCCACAGGACCTGAAGCGACGTGTCAGCGTAAACTGCATACGAGTCGGTCTCTTCACTCGTGATCACCGGCGTGGGGGAGATGAATGAGCCGCGATCGCCCGAGAAACCCCACGGCTCCCCGGCGGCACATCTGTCTGAGATGAACACGGGGTAGAGCTCTCCAGGGAGCGATTGCGCTCCGCACCGCAGGCCGGCGTTACGGATCCTGGCCGCCCAGGCAGCCCGCACCCGGAGGACCCCACAGGCGGTGCTTTAAGGTCTCGGTGAGCCACCGTTTTAGCCGGAGCCGCTCCCCGAACTTCTTAACTCTGAAGTCACCGTCAGGTTCGTGGCTGCTGCTCCGAGTGCGTGTGGCCTGGGGAACACTTTCCCCCCTTTTCCCCGAGGCCCAGAACCTTAGACACTGTTCCTGGGCCTGTTGGCCAGCGTACCCAGACCCGGCCTTCGTTCTTCATGGTCAGCGTTTCCGCTCAGCTCCGTGAAACCCCACAGAAACCCCACGGGACAAAGCGCCGTGGGAGAAAGCAGGGGGACCTGGTTGAGGGTGAAATGAAAGGAGACGCCAACAGAGGATCGGCCTGCGGAAGCCTGTCCCTCCCAACGGGCGGTGGGCGTGGCGTTGAGCGGTCTGGAACGATGAGGCGCCTAGGGAGGCAGTCCGAGGGAAGTTGGGGGGCGGAACTGCAGGGACAGGCTGCTTCAGTGGGGTGTGCACGGGGGACGGAGGAGGAGGCCTGAGCACGCCAGTGGAAGAGTGAACTGGACTCGGGGCAGGCCTCTGTCCCGCACTCTGTAAGCTGGAAGTTCCGATCCGTGAGCTGTGGGTTTGGTGTTCAGGGAAAAGAGGAGGCATTACGGTCCAGGAAGTCTGCAGTGGAGGAGAAAGCAGGGAAACCGGGCAGCCGGACGTGCCGCTGCGGGAGGAAGATGGACCGACGCCCCAGCAGACGGAAGGGAGGAGCGCGTACCCACCAGGAGGCTGTGTGCACAGGACCGTGGGGATCCTCTGTGTCTGCGCCCCTGGAGGGAGCCGTCCGGGTCTCCGTCACTCCCCACCCCACTGGGATGAATCTCAGGCTGGTCCTGAGTGGAGACATGGAGTGGCTTCTGTGCTCCGAGAGTGACGGCTCCCTGTGGAGTGTCATTCCGAGCGGGCATTGGCCCTGCTTTTCCAGGTGTGGTGACAAGACACTTCACGGGTGTGAAATGCGGACTCGGTGGGCCCCAGGCTGCTCCGAGAAAGTCCACATTTCTCCACGAGGGCGAGGCCGGGAGCTATTGCTCCTGCTCCCAAATCCCTTCTTCCCTGTGAACCTGGGCAAGTTAGTACAGTGGTACCTCGAGATACGAGTGCCCTAACACACGAGATTTTTGAGATACGAGCCGTGGAACGAGCGATTTTTGCTTTGAAATACGAGCAACATTTGAGATAGGAGTCATTGCGAGGATCGGCCGGCTGCACACGACCCACCAGTTTACTGCGACTAGAGCATCTCATAGTTTCCAATGCCTCAAGGTTACGGAACAAATTAAACTCGTATCTCAAGGTACCACTGTACTTGGCAGCCACAGTTTTTTCCTCTGAAATAGTAGTGGAAACCCTGCTCACCTTACCTTAGTGTTAAAGTCACACGAAGTGGTTAAGTTACTTGAAATTACATTAGTGTAACGTGACGGAGGTGGCGTTGGTCATTCCGTGGAGCAGGTGCTCAGGCGTCCCTTCCCGTTGGCTCTGAGGCTCGCTCTGGAAGAGGTATGCGAGCTTGTCTTCCCCACAGTCTGCCACCGCCAGGAGAGCGGCAGAGGTGGGTTTGTCTGGAGGAACTCCTCGAAGGTGAGAACACGAGCAGGCAACAAAGGACCTTGGTTCTAGAGCGTGTCTGTTTGGCCTCAGAAGGGATGGCTTCCTGCTGGAAGCGGACATTTTATCTCATCGCCTCCCCAGCCACCAGCAGGGCGGACCTGGGCCCGCAGACAATGCACAGGGAGCGTGTGCTTCGTCTGCAACCAAAACTAAAGTTTAAACCTCGGTGAAATTCCCACCACATAGAATGGACTGAAGCGAGCAGTTCATTGGCACTTAAAAGAGTGTTGTGTAAGCCCTAACCGGTTTGGCTCAGTGGATAGAGCGTCGGCCTGCGGACTGAAGGGTCCCAGGTTTGATTCCAGTCAAGGTCATGTACCTTGGTTGCAGGCACATCCCCAGTTGGGGTTGTGCAGGAGGCGGCTGATCGATGTTTCTCTCTCATTGATGTTTCTAACTCTCTCTCCCTCTCCCTACCTCTTTGTAAAAAATCAGTAAACTATATTTAAAAAAAAAAAAAAAAGCCAAAACTGGTTTGGCTCGGTGGATAGAGCGTAAACCTGTGGACTGAAAGGTCCCAGGTTCGATTCCAGTCAAGGGCATGTACCTTGGTGGCAGGCACATCCCCAGTGAGGGGGTGTGCAGGAGGCTGCTGATTGATGTTTCTAGCTCTCTCTCCCTCTCCTTTCCTCTGTAAAAAATCAATAAAATGTATTTAAAAGAGTGTTGTGTGCCCACCCTCTTTATGTAGTTGAAAACATTTCATGACCCTGAGGGAACCCCTTCCCTCCGAATTCTTTCCCTCTCCCCCGGCCAGGTCACGTCTTGCTTCCCCCAGTCTTCGCTGGCTCTGCAGTGTCGCCCCTACCCTCTCTCAGTGGGTTCTCTCGGCTGCTTCCCTCGCAGGGACCATGGTCCCCCTGGCACTGGGCTCCAGAGGCTGTGCGTCTTTGTGGGTAGGGGTGGGGAAGGAGTAAAAGGCGGTGGGGGTTGTTTGCCAGGGCAGCACGTGAAGCCACGTTAGATTATGGTTGGAATTGCCCTCGGAAGTCCTGTGAGATGCGCATTAAGTGGGGCCTGCGTGCCGCTGTAAACAGCTGAGAGCCCGTGAAGCAGGAAGACGGTGGGAGGAGGGAGGAGACCGGAAGCCGGGGGACCTGCCTGCAGACGGCACCCACGGGCACTCGCACTGCACAGACAGGGGTTACTTTATTCTGGAGCAACAAGGAGCTGCTGTCACCTCTTTACGCAGCCACGTGCGTCTCCATGGTGGAGACGGAGGCGACGAGGCAGCAGCTGGCACCGAGGGGCACCTGTTGGATGCCCACGGGTTGAGTCTAAAGCTTGCTCAGTCAGACCCGTTATACACCAGCCTTTAAGAAGTTAGAGGAGAATCTGGCCGTCTGCTTCCTCTCGTTCTGAGTCGCATTAACTGTTGTGGCCTCCCCCCTCTCGTCTTGCCCTCCCTCCCTGACGATCTACTGCTCTCTCTCCAGGAAACAGGCACAGCACGCCTCAGGGTGCTTTTTTTACGTGAATTGCCTGCCCAACTAGGTTACATGTGCCTTACGGTCAGAGGCTAGATCTCCATGTTTGTGCTGGGTGACAGGGTGCTTATCACAGTGTGTTTTATGTATAAACCAGGCGTCCAGCGATGCCCATTCTCTCCTTACCGACTCCTCTGACTGCCCGAGCAGAGATTCCCGAGCTTTCGAGATTTTCGGGGCCGCTGTTGAATTTTACACGTTGTCTCATCATTGGCAGTGCATGGCTGTTCTGTACGACCAGCGGTTCTCAACCTGTGAGTCGTAACCCCTTTGGGGGTCGAACAACACTTTCACAGGGGTCGCCTAAGACCATTGGGAAACACAGATACGATTCATAACAGTTGCAAAATTACAGTTATGAAGTAGCAACAAAAATAATTTTATGGTTGGGGGTCACTACAACATGAGGAACTATATTAAAGGGTTGCGGCATTAGAAAGGTTGAGAACCACTGTGTATGACCTTTGGAGATGGTGGCGTCAAACTCTGGATAAAATCAAGGCCGAAGGCCGGCCTGCAGTCTCTCTGGCAGAATTCTCCTTTCACCGAGCTGTGAAGTCCTCTCAGGGCCTCGCGGTGGCCCTCTGCTCCCTGTTACCGCGGCGCTGGATCCCCAGGGGTCCGGAAAGAGAGGGAGGAAATGTGTCCCGTGGCTTCAGTTCTACCGAGGCCCCTTAGACAGCGGCGCGTGATTAGCCGCCTGAAAGCTTCGTGTGCGTCTAAGTTCCTCCTGGTTTGACTCTTTCAGAACACGAGGGTCTGGATCCCTGACCCCGAGGACGTGTGGCGCCCGGCCGAGCTAACCAGGGACTACAAGGAGGGGGACAGGAGCCTGCAGCTCAGACTGGACGATGACACTGTAAGTGCGGGCGAGGGGCGGGCCGGCAGGTCCGCTGAGTGGCCTGGGCGGTATCTGCTGGGCTCGGGTGTCTCCTGCAGGAGGGGCTCCGGAGCCCGGGCATCGTGCCCGTCGCCGCTGTGGATGGTGATGTGGGTGGGGCAGTGCCCAACGGCGAAACTGCTCCGTGGTGTCCCCTAACAGACACCCCCCTGGTGTCAGCAGCTGGCGGGTCACTGGTGGCCAAGGCCAGACTCTCCTCTCAGTGAAGTGGGGGGAACGGGGTGTCCTGGGTGGGGAGGCGACCCCGGGAGGTGCCAGGGCGGCTGCTGCACGGAGACAGTGCATGGTGCCATGGGATCCCCGCGTGGCCATCCTTGGCTTCGTGCCTGTCACTGCGTCTGGGAGCGCCCGCCTCGGGCACTCGGAGCTGAAGAGGAGTTACGGTGTGACCCGGGGGAGAGCCTGGCGCCTGGGCATCGGCATGTGCTAGCCGGGCACTGAGACTGCTTTCTCGTGAGGTGGCTTTGGGTGGCTTCACTAGAAACGGAGACAGGTAGTAACTGCGAAACCCTGTTCTCCTGCGTCTGCTTCAGTGGCTCTTCCCAGGAGCCTCTGGACCAGCCTCCTCTGTGATGTGTGCATTTCACAACTGGTTGAAAGTTTGCTCTGTGCTGGGTTCAGGGGTGTATGGGGAATGGTTGTGGGGAGCAGCTCAGGGTCAGAGCACGTGCCACTGGGTGAGCACGAACACAGTGTGGCAAAGTGGCAGGAGCCCCAGAAGCGGGTGGGCGAGGTGTGGGAGGGAACCTACAGGAGCGAGCCTGCTGCGTGGGATGTTGAGGGAGGAAGTGTGTGGGGGGTGTCAGCCATTGAAGGTTCGGGTGCCGGGGGCCCAGGCAGGCGTGTGTGCCAAAGCCCGAGGCCTCCGTGTGCGCCGTAGGTGTGTGGAAGGGAAGGAGAGGCCAGTGCCCCTGGGGGACCAGGGGAGAAGGGGCCAGTGGTGTGTCCGGTGCAGGCAGAGGCATCTGTGCCAGGTCTGCAGCGGGGAGCCTGGGGCAAGCAGGTTTTGGGGGAAGGGGCAGAGCGTGGGGTGAGTGTGAGGGCTGGGGAGCAGGCGTTGCTTGAAGGACGGCGGGAGGGGCCTGGGCCTCGGTCCGAGCTGCAGAAGCACTGAGTTCGTCCCCATCCTTAGCGCCTGGCCATTTCCTCGCCCTGTTTTTCCTTCTTTCACGCATTTTGGTCCCGTCTTTCTAGTTCGTTAATGAGAAGTAAATGGGCCGTGGCTGGGGAGTGTCCGGCATGGTATCTGCCGTGGTTGGGGATTAACTCATTGGCTAGCGGGAAGCGTGACCATCCTTCCCCCACTCACCTGGGCTTTGCATCTGCCCGAGCGTGGGTCTTGGCGAAGCTGGAACAGGGGGTTTGTGGGCAGATGTTGACGCCGAGGTGCGCACACGCCCTTCCCACCCCTCCCCTTCCCGGCAGGCGGCTCTGCCAGCCTCCTCTGCGTTTGGAAGCGAGAACCAAAACGCCCAGCAGATGGAACCGTGTTTACAACGTTGAGTCCTTCCCCCCCCCCCTCACCCCACCCCAGAGCGAGTAAAATCAGTGCTTTCTCCCCGCCAGCAGATTTGGTTTCAGTCGGTCTTTCCAGTGGGTGAGAGTTTGGGAGGTTGTACGGGAGGTAGTGAGGAGGGAGCCACGTGGCCCAATCCCAGCAGCTGTGAGCTCCCAGCGGCAGAGGCGTTCGGTCTGCCTGCGGGGACAGTGTCTCCTCCTTTTCTCCCCGCCGGGAGGGTGCCCAGCACAGGACTCTGTTTTGGAACTGGCTCTCGCATCTCCGTGGACACCTAAGGTGGCGTGGAGATAAGGTAGCTTCCTCCTTCTTCGCCAGGAGGGGAGTGGAACCCTGCCAGCAGGCCTTCTCTCTCCTGTTCCACCCGCCGCAGACTGCGGGCTCCTGCCCTCTGGTGGCGGGGATAACTCCCCACTGCCAAGGTCTCACATTTCAGTTCCTGCATCCACCCTCCAGCAGCCACCGGGGTGGCGGGGACCCCCTGTGTGCCAGGGGCCCCGACGTAGTGAGAGAAAGACGGGAACACACGGACTTTAACAAGGGGGCGTGCTCTGCCCAGGTCCTGGCACATCCAGGCCACGTCTGAGCGAGCGGCCAGGCCGATGCACCAAGGGCACTGACATTGCGGCGCCCTCACCACCATCTGTCTCCCCCGGTGCCTGCCTGTCCCCGGCCTGTTCCCTGCTGTGCTCATGATCCTGGTCTCGGGGAGGTGGTGCGGGGTGAGGGGGAAGGCTGGGGTCCATTCCAAGCCGGTGACTGAGCACTGATTTTGTGCTGTGGTAGCATCCAGCCTTTTTTTTTTATCGCCTCCAAAGGCCCACATTCTAGGGAGTCGAGTCTTTTGTGCCAGGAAGTTCAAGGTCCCTGATTATTCATAAATAAAACCTTGTTGGTGGTCTCTGTTCGACCCTCGCGGCAGCGCTAGAATCGGATTCCTGTGAGAGGAAAAGGAGTCGCTGCGTCTCAGGCCCTGCCTCCCCCTCTCCGTGTGCAGTGTGCACCCGCCCGCCTGCCCGCCCGCCCGGGAGTCTGTGGCGCTGCGTGCTGAGCTGGCAGTTCTGCCCCTTTTCTGCTGCTCTGGGCATTTCTGCTCCTTATCCATTTCCCTGTAACCAACACCGCTGGCTGGTTTGTGGGCCGCGTTTTCACAGGATTGCAGGTGCGCGTCCTTCTGCAAACTTGCCAGACAGTCTTTTGAGGGGTGATTCCTCTGACAAAAGATGGGCACCGGCATTCCTGCTTCGGGGTGTACCGGCTCTGGGCTCAGGGCCCGGCTTTCTCATCGGAGAGCTGGAGCTGGCTGGGTGACCTCTGCGGCCCTGCTATTGGCTGTTCCCTGGGCCTCTTCCCCGTGGGAGGGAGGAGTGGGGTGGGGTGGGGGAGGAGTTGGGGAATGGGAGCCATCCAGAGATTCGGAGCAGAGGTGCTTCTAGGGGAGAGGAGGGAGGGGGAGAGATGGGTCCATTGGGAAGTCTTCAGGGGCTCAGGGTGGTCTGGTGAGGGTCCCAGAGGTACCGCTCGCTCATCAGCGGGAGGTGAAGGGGGCCTGCCACGCGTAGAATTTAATGCGAATAAAGATCCACTCTCAACACTTCGTCTTCCCTAGTTTCCCCCCTTTTGGGAGTTTTGTCCGCATCATGTTCCTATAGCTGTTTACTTGTCTCCTGCATGGAATAAAGTTGCTATAAAAAAAGGAGCTTTGCACAGAGAGCAAGGAGCCTTGGTGAATATCTGTTGGGTGTCCCCCAAAACGTATACACACTTCGAATGCTTATAAAGTCAGTGTTTATTTTCCAACTTCAGGAGAATCTATACAAAGAGTGGTTTTTTTGTTGTTGCGGTCAGTGCCTGTTTTCAAACTGATAACCGTTCTGGTCCAGGCTCTGCTGATAACACGAAGCAACAGAATCGCAGCCATCAGGAATCATCGCATTCGGTACTGGTGCGCCCTCAGTTTGTCGGCTGTTGCTAGTTGTGTGCCGCAAACTTTATCTTTCACGTGTCCCCATAACAGCGTTCTTTGTTCAAAGCTTAGTCTGGCTTCACCCATTATTTCAAATCAGTTAAACCTGAAAAGGAGTGAAAATTAAGTGAGTTATCAACTACTAAAGTGTGTATACATTTTCTTTTGTGGGGGGGGGGAGCGTGTACCATGTGTGTGTGTGTGTGTGTGTGTGTGTGTGTGTATGGTATTCTATGCACAATTTTCTGTTGGGATGTTGGTTTTCTCTCTGATTTCCTAAAACATTATAGGTTTTAGGATTATTAATTTTGTCATATAATGCAGAATTGCTGTCTCCTCCCATTTTATTCTGCATATGGTGTATTTTATGATGGCTTCAAAGTTCTATATTATAGCCAAATGATAGTCTAACTTTTGCATTGATCTTTAAAAGTTGCAATTCCTTTTAAAACTTTTACAGATATTTGCCCATATATGTTTTTTAAAATATATTTTATTGATTTTTCACAGAGAGGAAGGGAGAGGGATAGAAAGTCAGAAACATTGATGAGAGAGAGACATCAATCAGCCACCTCCTGCACACCCCACACTGGAGATGTGCCTACAAGCAAGGTACATGCCCCTGACCAGAATCGATCCTGGGACCTTTCAGTCTGCAGGCTGACGCTCTATCCACTGAGCCAAACCGGTCTCGGCTGCCCATATTTTCTTATTGGTTTTGTTTTTCTTTCTGGTTTTTAATTTTCGTGTGTTCTCTCTGAAATTTATTTTGGTGTAAGGGAGTGAGACTACAACACTGGCCCAGTATTTTTCTCCAGTGGCTGCTAGTTTACTACTCTTATTTGAAAAAGTCCTTTTACTCATTTATTTTCAATTTTGATGTTATCATGAACAAATTTTCCATAAGTGCTTGCATTTATTTCTGGATCTGCTATTTCATTTCACTCATTTGCCTGTGTTAGCGCTAATATCATGGCACTTTAATTGTGGGCTTTATATATTATTGCTTAGGATCTGGTCCAAGCCCATCTACGAGTGGGATAGGAGGTGGCATTGGTCTGTATATTCTCTCAGAATTTGACTGTTATCTTAGCAACTTGAAGCTACGTCCATAGAATGTTATGACAGGCTTGTACAGGATAGTGACTCTTAAAATAATGAACCACCTGTATCAGAACTACTAGGGGATTTTTAAAAATTCAGCTTCCTGGATACCACCCAAAACTCCAGAACATAAGTTGTATTTGGGAAACTGTTTTTATAAGCTCTCAGATGATTCTTAAGAGCACTATAAGAAACTTACACTTAGATAAAACAGTAGTCAAATTCTTGCTGTTTAAATGTTAAAAACACCTCCACCATTTTTTTTAGTGTGTGTGTGTGTGTGTGTGTGTGTGTATGTGTGTATTTGTGCACATGTAATCAGTTATAATTATATCCTATCAGTCAACTTATGTAGTCCATGTGCTAAGTGCTCGGGTTCTTTTCCCAGCTTTAAGAAGGGCTCAGCAATCTGGAGAAAGGGGCTGATGCGTAGATTCAAGAAAGAGTCCAAAGATGAAAGATAATTTTGAAAGGCATTGGGGATCAGAGGAGCTTCAGATAAAAGAACTGGAGACTACCCCTTGTCTAAGGATCCCGTGCTATTAATTAACATAATTTGTCCTAAGGCAAGGTGGAGGTAATACAGTTCAAAGGGTAAGGTATACAGAAGCATTGTCAGTTTGGGGAATAGCCTACAGTTGTTCAGGTGTTTGGCCAACAGGAGGCAATAACATGTAGATTTAAAATGCTCTGAGCTGTCTGGCAGCAAGCAATAATATTCAGGTTTGGGGAAATGCCCCTCAACCATCCCAGATAATTCAGCTCTGCTAACATGCTGGAATTGGCTTTTGGCAGCTAAGAGCCCAAGGATATTTGAGATTTGAACTTAAGATGTGTACTCATACTCCCCGATTTTGTGCGCACATGTGCACGCACATGCGCATGTACACACACACGCACACACACACACACACACACACACTCACACTCAAGATCCTATTATACTTTAAGTCAAAGTAAAATGATTGCCCTAGAGTAGCTTGCAAATAGGTTGTGGGAAATATATGTATATCTTGTGGACACTTACGGAGGATAGTGTGTCAGTTGCAAGGTAATCCAAATAAAAAGTGATTGTGTTGGTTGATGGGAAAGAGAATATGAAAACACCAGCATGCAATGAGGCCAGTCAAAGGTTTCCGGGTGGGGGAGATAGCAGCCTTCCTATTGCAACTAGAATGAAAGACTCAGTAAGTGTTTTTTTCATTGAGAAGCAGAGCGCTTTACTCAATCTAGTTGTGCTTCCCGAATTTCTCATGTCATTCGGTCTCTTCCCTGACACCCTGAGATTATGTCTTCAGCACATTTTCCATGTGGGCTGGGGTCTTGTCCAACACAGTACAGTGGTACCTCGAGATATGAGTTTAATTCGTTCCGTAACCTTGAGGCATGGGAAACTATGAGACGCTCGAGTCGCGGTAAACTGGTGGGTCGTGTGCAGCCGGCCGATCCACGCGATGACTCCTATCTCAAATGTTGCTCGTATTTCAAAGCAAAAACCGCTTGCTCGACGGCTCGTATCTCAAAAATCTCGTATGTTAGGGCACTCATATCTCGAGGTACCACTGTATTTTGTTCAGCATGCCTTTCTTTAAAACCTGTTCTTTATCTTCATCACTTGTGGTCACGCTGGGATAGTAGCCCCAGCCAACCAGGCAGGCATTGCACGCAGGCTGCTTGCTTCATCACCTGGCTTTTTGCGTCTGTTCCTTACATTTAGGTTCGGGAATACCCCATCGATGCCCAAAGCAAGCAGCTGCCCTTCCTGCGGAACCCAGATATCTTGGTGGGAGAAAACGACCTCACTGCCCTCAGCTATCTCCACGAGCCTGCCGTTCTGCATAACTTAAAGGTCCGCTTCCTGGAGTCCAACCATATCTACACGTACTGCGGTAAGTGGGGGTGTCTCCCGGGCGCATGCCTCTGAAAGTGCCTACAACCTTCCGATTTCCCGGGTGAAACTCCAGTGGTTGGGAATCCTCCGTTCACTCTCATTTGTATAATAAGCACCTCTCATCTGAGACCCTGCAAAGGTTTGCAGGCGGTGTCTGGGGCTTCGTTAGCCGCCCTGTTTCTCTGTGGGGCCACTGGTGTTAACCCCAGCTCTCCCAGCGAGAAGGGCCCACGCTGTGTGGCTTGACCAGCTTGGGCGCAGCCTGGAGTCTTAGGAGAACCTGTCCTGGCTCGGGTGTCTCTCTCACCGCGGAGCACACTCCCGTGTCTGTGCCTGGCTTACTTTTCCGTTCAAGGACCGCCTTTTCCTCTGACCCTCTCGCTGGCCCAGCTACCAACATGGTGCGTGACAAACTTTTGCAAGTTCATGAACAGAAGCCATGACAAATGCTTCCCCCTAAAAGCCCCGAAGTTCTCTCATACTTGTTTATCTGGAAACTTCTCAGCTTCCCACATTTTAAATGTTGGTTCCTCTTTGCAGAGTATTGTTCATTGGGGATTGGAGTGGGGGGTAGAGGCAGGAGCCCTGTAAGCTGTTGCTGGAGGGACAGACTTTATTTTATTTTATTTTTTTTAAAATATATTTTATTGATTTTTTTTATAGAGAGGAAGGGAGAGGGATAGAGTGTTAGAAATATTGATGAGAGAGAAACATCGACCAGCTGCCTCCTGCACACCTCCTACTGGGGATGTGCCCACAACCAAGGTATATGCCCTTGACCGGAATCGAACCTGGGACCCTTCAGTCCGCAGACCAACGCTCTATCCACTGAGCCACACCAGTCAGGGCTGAGATAGACATTTTATTTGAGGAGGCTGAGGTGTCAGGCTGAGAGCTGCCTTGGGGGGCTGTTTGGGTTGTGCCTGGGGGGGGGGCGGTGGAGATTCGGGTGAGGGGGGATTAGAGGCCACGAGGGACCAGCTCACCGTGACCTTCCACGTTGGTCTGGAATCAGTCCCTGCTATTAAGTTAGAGTGAGCTTTCCTGCCAGCTTCCGGAAGTGGCGAAGAGCAGGTGTATTCCGGCACTTGTGAGGTAGTTTGGCAGAAGCTCCTTCCTCCAAGTTGCAGGTGGGAGTTTATTTGACAGAAACCATCAGTGACGAGAGCCTTCTGTAAGTGTTCTTATTGACAAGATTTTAAAAACCTCCCATTTTAGGAGAACATGACAAATGACCATCAGCTTCACTTTTTATTTTTATTATTTAAATTATTGACAGCATTATAGGTGTCCCCCTTTTTACCCTCCTTTTAAAAAAATATATATTTTATTGATTTTTTTACAGAGAGGAAGGGAGAGGGAGAGAGAGTTAGAAACATCGATGAGAGAGAGACATCGATCAGCTGCCTCCTGCACGCCCCCTATGGGGGATGTACCCACAACCAAGGTACATGCCCTTGACCGGAATCAAAGCTGGGACCCTTCAGTCCACAGGCCGATGCTCTATACATTGAGCCAAACCGGTTTCAGCTACCCTCCTTTTTTCCCCCTCCACCTTGCCCCTGCCCCACCCCTGCTACACTATTGTCCATGGGCTATGGACATATGCATGTAAGTTCTTAGATCAGCTTCACTTTAAAAAATATATATATTTTTATTGCTTTCAGAGAGGAAGGGAGAGAGAGATAGAAATGTCCGTGATGAGAGAGAATCATTGATTGACTGCCTCCTGCACGCCTCCTACAACCTTGGCGTGTGCCCTTGACCGGAATCGAACCTGGGACCCTTCAGTCCGCAGGCCAACTCTCTGTCCTCTGAGCCAAACCAGCCAGGGCTCAGCTTCACTTTCTGGAAGCATCCCCTCTCAGAGAGGCCCTGGTGTCTGGACGTATCCATCCAGATGCTTCCGCTGTGCAGAGGGGCCGGTGTAGCCCAGAATTCAGCTCAGTGAGCAGCACTCATTTCCGCCCTGGAGGTCAGCTGAGACACTTTAGGAAAATGTGTGGCCTCAGAGTTTCCTATCACATCTGGGCTGAAGACCACACGAGAGAGTTTCATACAACTCTGCCAGCCAACGCCGGGTACATACACAGATGTGCCCCGACTTAGCTGAGCGATTGGTTAGGACCCATTCTGTTACCCACTCGTCCTGGAGGGTTAGTGGGTGTAAGCCGGGGCCTTCCTCAGCGGGTGCTGGGGGCCCTGGTGCCCCAGAATCTGACGGCACCGCCTGCCTGTCTGCAGGTATCGTGCTTGTTGCCATTAACCCTTACGAGCAGCTGCCAATCTACGGACAAGATGTCATCTATGCCTACAGCGGCCAAAACATGGGTGACATGGACCCCCACATCTTTGCTGTGGCAGAAGAAGCCTACAAGCAGATGGCCAGGTAAGAGCCACCCCAGCCCGGGAGTCTTGCTGGGTTGCTGGGGAGGCGGGGGCAGACTTGGCTGCTTTAGCTCAAGGGCGGGAACGGTGGTTCCAGAACGGAGAAACCGTCTTCCAAACAAAACCAGCCCAGGCCCTGCTTCTTCCTGCGTCTCCTCGCGTCCTCATTGTACCCCCGTGAGCCCGAACCTCGGCCTGGCGAGCGGTGGCTCCTGAGGCCGGTCTCGTGGTCTGAGCGATGCAGGAGGTGCCTGGCTTTTCATCTCTCGGACTTCCCTCTGGCCCTCTCTCCTCCCTCCCGGTGTGATGAATCCGTGTTATAGCATCGCCATTCCCCTTACAGCCCTCACCGAGGCCCCTCTCTGGAAGGAACCGGGACTCTTTGGCAAATTCTCGAGATGACAAGAATGTGGGGCTGGCATAGAAATTTCAAATTAATCGTCACGCGTAGTGGTGTTGGGCTTTGCACCTGGAAGCGGAGTTCCGTTTAGCCATTTAAGCGGATCTCACTTTGGCTCTTTCCCCTCCCTGTCTTTGAAGGAGAGATTCGGGCTCTTTCCTCAGAAGCTGGGCTAGGCGGTTGTGTTAGGGTTCTCTAGGGAACAGAACCATTGTGAAGTGTGTGTGTGTGTGTGTGTGTGTGTGTGTGTGTGTGTGTGTAGAGAGAGAGAGAGAGAAAGAGAGAGAGCAAGAAATGGAGGATTTTTATTTCAAGGAATTGGCTCAAGGCTTGCAGGTCAGAGAAAAGAGTTGATGTTGCATTTTAAGACAGAAGGCAATCTGCTGGCAGAGTTCTCTCTTTGGAAGAGGTGGAATTTTTTCTTGGATGACCTTCAACTGATGAGGCTCACCCACGTTATGGAGGGAAATCCGCTTTACTCAGTCTATTGATTTAAATGTGAATCTTTCCTAAAAAACCCCACTCATAGCAGCAGCATCTGGACTAGTGTTTGGCCAAATGCCTGGGTCCCATGTCCTAGCCAAGTTGGCACACAAAATTCACTACCAGTGTTGGCCTTTGACCTCTTCAGGCATAAGGTAGGGAAAGACAGTTTTATCCAAGTGTCAATGGAAATGCACATTCGAGTTAACACTAAAATGCTGTATCCTTTCAGCCAAATCTTCCTGTCCACCTCGGGAGAACACCTATGGAGCCAGCAGCATTTGTAGAAAAGCTGGGGGTTAGGGAGAGGAGGGACAGGAGAATCTCATTTAAGGTGGTCTGTTTATTCAGTGAGTTTTCAAGTATAATTGTCATCCCACTCCAAATTCCCACGAGGGGAAATTGTTTTATAGGTTTTCTTACTGATTTATAATCTTTTATCGCTGACGGTAAAGATTAGTATATTAAAAAGTTGGCTTTATTGTAGTCATACAGTGACCATATTTAAAATAAGCCGTGATTCGGGAGCTAAACAATTTAATAAATACAACGATCTGTAACCATGTCATTTCTCCAAAATGCGGTAAGAGACTGTGGAGCTAAAATGGTTGCCGCCGTTGGCCTCTTGAACACCATCAGAAGTACATTAATGTGCTCTCAGGGCTGACGACGAGGAGTCACTCAGCTTGGTGTAACCTGCGGATGCACACCTCCTCACTGAAAGGCTGGGTCAAGGTCAGATCCTGCCGAGGGAAGAACGAGTTGGAGTGGGTTGCAGCCCACGGCCCCGCTCCTATTTTACTGCTGGGAGTCAAGTGTATGGCACAGCGGAGGGAGACCCGGGTCTGGAGGGGCTTCTGTGCCTTGGGAGAATCACTTAAGCTGAGTCTTCATTTGCTTCTTGTGAAGACAACTGTCTTTCCTCCTTTATGGGATGGTTTTTTAATCTGAAACAGAAGGCGAGGATGGCTTGGTTCTCGTGACTTCCTACCATGTTAACGCTCTGGCCGCTCCCCAAGACTTGACCTCTCGTGGATGCTATTGATATTTGATTGCTTTTCATTCCATTCTCATTTCTCAGCCAGCTGTACTTACATGTATCAGAAGTTGCTTTTTTTTTTAATTTTTTAAAAATATATTTTATTGATTTTTTACAGAGAGGAAGGGAGAGGGATAGAGAGTTAGAAACATCTATCAGCCGCCTCCTGCATGCCCCCTACTGGGATGTCCCGCAACCAGGATACATGCCCCTGACCGGAATCAAACCTGGGACCCTTCAGTCCGAAGGCCGATGCTCTATCCACTGAGCCAAACTGGTTTCGGCAGAAGTTGACTTTCTTCATCAAAGACTTCTTGAGATGCCCTGTATCTTTGAGAACCTCTTTGCCTCCAGCTTTATTCACATTATAGCTCCTCTAGACCAGATGACCCCATTCTTCCCTTCCGTGCCTGAAGCTGGGGCCATGGTTACTCTACACTTGGGCTACTTCCCTTTTGGGGCGTCCTTATTCACTCCCATTAGAAGGAAGGGGGCGTTGGCATCCGGGGTGGTGGTGATCCGTCTTGTTTAGGGCAGTGCATTGATGATTAAGGGGTTTGAATGTTCAAGTTGGAGGAGGATTTACTTCTTATGGGTTTTCTTTGAGGTTTTAAAGTTCATACGCATTTTACCTGCTGAGTCCCAGGGTGTAGCCCAATAATTTTGCTGAAAATCTTGAGCTGTTTTTGCTCACGAAAGTGCATGGGAAGTGTAAAGCCAGCACCCGCGCCGCGGGAGAGAGCTATTTTGGAATGTTCTGTTGTCAGCAGCTCAGGGCTTCTGCTATTGATCTGAGAGATGCCCGAGGACAGTGGTCCGCGAATGCATTCGTCAACAGAGCCAAATAGCAAAAGGACGATTGACATTTCTTTGGAGAGCCAAATTTTGGTAAAAAACTTTTAATGCCACTTCTTCAAAATAGACTCGCCCAGGCCGTGGTATTTTGTGGGAGAGCCACACTTCAAGGGCCACGGCCTTAGGAGAATCCTAGCTGTGCAGAGAGAGAGGAGACCACCACTCGGATGCAGGGAAGGCTCTTGCTAGGCCTTCTCCATCAAGGTCGAATCCTGGGCCACATTCCTTTAGCGCAGTGGTTCTCAACCTTCCTAATGCCACGTTCCTTTAATGCAGTTCCTCATGTTGTGGTGACCCCCAACCATAAAATTACTACTACTAGCAACGAAAATAATTTTATGGTTGGGGGTCACCACAACACGAGGAACTGTATTAAAAGGTCACAGCATTAAAAAAAGGTTGAGAACCACTGCTTTAGCAGTACTTGCTGACTGCATGTGGTGCTCTTCCCGACTCATCAGCAGTTTTTGCAATAATCATGTTATTTGAGTAGCCACAGCCCCACACAGAGCACTTCGGATCGGAGCTTCTGGAACAGCTGGGCGGAATAAAGGGGGTGAGAAAAGAAAGCTAATGATTTCCTGTCTCTGGAGGCGATGACTCAATTGGCCTTGGACTCGGCAGTTCTTTCTCTTGATTCACTGGGGACTGGGTTTTCTTTCTAGATGTGCTCACAGGCGACTCTCCATCCCTTGAGGCTGAATGTGGGTGGGTGGGTGCGGAGGAAGGGGAGGGTGGGGGCTCTGGAGCTCAAGAGGATACAGGGCTTCCTCCCCTTCCCGAGAGTTCACTCAGGTCCCGCTGGGCTGGAGGCAGGGAAGAGGGCAGGCGACAGGAGGGCATGTCATAGGAGGATGTGCTCACCGTCCAGTTCCCTGTTGAACTCCCAAGTCCAGATGAAAAAAAAATGAAACATCAAATCCATGAATGTGTCCTTTGCATAAGAACCTGTAGTTCCCTGTGAGACAGGAGACTGGCCTCCCCTGCTTGGCTCTGGACTCTGCTCCTCCCTCCCAGTCTGAGATTCGAAATGCTCCCTCCCGCATTTTCACCTGCCCTGCCTCCAGCCTCGGCTCCTACCTTAACTTCTGCCAGTGAACGTTTGTGAGGTATCAGGCACCTGGTGGGCGCCTTACTGAGTGAACACTGAGAAACATAGGACATCCCCGCTCCCCCCACATCTTAAGGAGCTCGCAGTCTGGCTGGAGACAGCAAACAAGTACAGCGGTACCTCGAGATACGAGTTTAATTCGTTCCGTAACCTTGAGGCGTGGGGAACTATGAGACGCTCGAGTCGTGTGCAGCTGGCCGATCTGCGCAATGACTCCTATCTCAAATGTTGCTCGTATTTCAAAGCAAAAATCGCTCGCTCGACGGCTTATATCTCAAAAATCTCGTATGTTAGGGCACTCGTATCTTGAGGTACCACTGTAGGCCCAAACCCTGGGCCTGCAGGTAGCGGGTCTGCAGGAGAGTCCTGGCTGGGCAGTGACAGACCCGGTGGCCGGACTATGAAGGCCTGTGAAGGGTGGGGTGAGCTTTGGGAGAAAAGAACGTTCTGTTCACAGGTACAAAGACGGTCAACGAGGTCAGGAAACCCTGGGTTGATCCAATGGAACATCTTCCTTAAGGCGGGGCCTCTCTGAGCAGCGTGTTGACATGCAGTCTGAGTCTCCAAGGAGGGGGTGCCTGGTGCCGGGTTTGCAGATCCTGTTTGTACACAAACCGTGTCCAGGGGTCATCTCCGGGGGCGGATGTCCCCTGCAGCCCTCGCTGGGAAACCCCGGCCCGGAGGACGGAAGCAGCTCAGAGCTTGTGAGACAAAGACGCGGGGAGGCGCCAAGAACACTCTTCCTCGGAGGGGTCCTGTTTTAGAACGAGCTTTTCCTTCCCCGCGTTCCTGCGCCGTTTACAGGAGGAGCACATCTCAGGAGGAGCTTGAGGAAATACAGTGGTACCTGGAGATACGAGTTTAATTCGCTCCGTAACCTTGAGGCGTGGGAAACTATGAGACGCTCGAGTCGCGGTAAACTGGTGGGTCGGGTGCAGCCGGCCGATCCACGTGATTACTCCTATCTCAAATGTTGCTCGTATTTCAAAGCAAAAATCGCTCGCTCGACGGCTCGTATCTCAAAAATCTCGTATGTTAGGGCACTCGTATCTTGAGGTACCACTATAACTCGCCTGTGGTAAACAAGGTCTGTGCAATGGATGAGAGGGACCGGGGTGGGGCCCTGTGGCGCGTGGGATGCTCCGTGCCTGTGTCACCAGCCCGGTACCTCGGGGCGCCTGATTGGCTTTCCAGGAAGAGTGTAAAGGCTCTGCGCGTTAGTTTCTAAAGCCACCAGGTGAGGTGGGTTAGCCCCTCCCTACAGGTGAGGCTGGAGACTCACGGATGTCGAACAATTCTCCAGGCTGGCGTTGGGATTGTCAATGGCAACAGAGGCCCGCCTCTCTCTTCCCTCATCCTCAGACTCTCTTCCTCCTGTTTATGCCAGTGAGATGCTGCTAGTGTTTTGGGGAGTCCCTTTTCCACCATGAATCTCGTTTTCAGACTGCTCCATGGAAGGCCTTCAGGTTCTCTCCAAACTACACACTTGTGGGGACCCATCCGGGGTTCATGACTTACACCTCCTCCCCCTTCCAGGAATGGGCCAGCCACACAGGTCTCTCTGTCACCTGCCGCCCAGCGCCACAGGTGTGCCTAGCTGCCTGCCTCTCCCCGTTTCCCAGGCAACCACAGCCCGTCTCCCGCTATTAGTCACAGCTCTGCAGCCGGGCAGAGCCGGATGGAAATGTGTGTCCAATTACCTTGACGGCTGGGCGAGAATATGGGCTTTGCAGCCTCCCACGCTCTTTCAAGAAAAGTCACAGCTCACCAAAGGCATCGGACCTGGCCAGCCCAGCAAGAGGGCTCCGTCCCACCTGCCACCTAGAAAACACGCACCGAAACTCTAGCCTCACGGGGGCATCTGAGACCCTTTCAGCCACGGAGGGGCAAGGTCTCTGCCGGCCTGCACGGTGCCCCAGGACCCCGAGCCACGCTGTACTTGGGGGGACCATCTGGACCGGCAGCAGCCACAGCAGGAGGCAGAATTGCTTCTCAGCAAACGGTCTGAACCCACCGCCATCCATTTACCATCGTCACAGGCGGGAGGAAAGCAGGGAGCACAGTGAAAACTCAGGGTGCGAATGTTCAAGCCAGTTGCTTCATTGGATGTCATTGGCTGAACAAAGGGTCACGGGCGAGGTCCGGAATCGAGGAGCCGAGATCTGCTGAATGTTGACGGTCGGTTCTGAGACCAAGACTTCCGTCGTCATGGTTTCGGACAAAGTTCTGTTTTCCTTTCCGTTGATTGTGATTTCACATCGGGACCAGGCTGCTGGAGGGCGAGGGACAGCTTCTCATTTCCTCTGACATGGTCTCTCATCTCGGGTTCCTAGAACATGGCCTGAGGGGTCACCTTTGCTCACGCCATTGATTTTCACGTGCTGAGCAGGACCGACAGGTGTCAGTGGTCCATCTCCCCTTTCCCTGAGAGCCATCGGGGCCGCACAGGTGTCTGTTGAAGTCCTGATGTCGGTCTCTGCTGTATCCGGCCCTGGTTGTGCAGTGAGCACCTTCAGCAAACCTGTGACTTGTGCCGATTTAACCAACGGTTGTTTGTCTTACCCACTCAGAAGTATCCGTGTGGGTGGATGTTGGTAACACGCTAGCACAGTTCTTCCCCAGGTACCACTGACTCCTTAACCTGATAGAACAACTAAAAGCGCAGTCAGGCACTGGCCTGTATTGTGCAGCTTGTTAAACCTGTGCACCCGGGGTTGGTGGCAGGGTTTTCCGGGTGCCCATTCTGAGGAGGTGGCCTGCACAGACCCCAGCCCCACCGCTTCCTTCCCTTCATCAAGTTCTTTCACTGAAGACACCTCCGTACATCCACACAATGGAATACAGTGGTGCCTCAAGATATGAGTTTAATTCGTTCCATCACCTTGAGGCGTGGGAAACTATGAGATGCTCGAGTCGTGGTAAACTGGTGGGTCGTGTGCAGCCGGCCGATCCGTGCGATGACTCCTATCTCAAATGTTGCTCGTATTTCAAAGCAAATATCGCTCACTCGAGGGCTCGTATCTCAAAAATCTCGTATGTTAGGGCACTCGTATCTCGAGGTACCACTGTACATGCTGCAGTAAAAAGGAACTCCTACCCTTTGCAGCAGCATGGATGGAGCTGGAGAGCATGATGCTAAATGAAATAAGCCAGGCAATGAAAGAAAAATACCACATGATCTCACTCATTTATGGAATAAAACAAACAGCATAAACTGATGAACAAAAACAGATCCAGAGCCAGAGAAACATCGACCAGACTGTGAAACCTCGGAGGGAAGGAAGGGGAGGGTGGGAGTAAGGGGGAGAGATCAACCAAAGGACTGGTATGCATGCCTGTAAGCTGAACCAGTGGACTCAGACACCAGGGGGTGAGGGCATGAGTCAGGGGGGGGGATGGATGGGAGGAAAATGGGGGAATAAAGACACGTATGTAACACCTTCATCAATCAAGAAATTAAAAAAAAAAGACACCTCCACATCCTCTAATGAAACAGAGGACGCCCTTCCCCCTCGGGTTACGGTAAGAGAGAAACAGGCACGTGCGTGAGGCGCCCGGCAGAGCCCGCGCTGGGTAGCGCCCAGGGACGCCCGCCGCCCTCCGCACGCGGCCTGTGCTGCCGGCAGAGGCAGGCTTGTGGCCCACGCGGCTTCGTTTGGGATTCAGTGACAGAGACACGTGAGTCCGGCTTTGTTTTCAAGGCGTCGGAGTAATGAAACGCGAGCCTGGCAGGGTGAGCTGGCGCTTCTGGTGCCTTTCACGCCACGTTAGCCACCCTTCCTGTGGTAACTGCGTGTTTTCACATTTAGACCCTGGGAGGCAGAGAGGCTGCGGAGGGTCCGACCTGGTGCCTGTGGGGAGGGAAGATGCGAGGAGATGGGGCGGCTCGGTGCCCGGGGACAGCACGGTCTGGGTTCCCGGGACACGGCTCTGTGACCTGGGCACGTTCCTGCAGTCACCCCCACTCTGCACCTGCATCTGCCTCTGTGAAATGGGGGCGGAGGCCGTCTGACGCACACGCTGGTTAGAATTCGGGGAGCTGATGAAGGAAAGATGCTTAGGATGAGGATTGGCACAGAGTCGCTGTTCCTTTAAAAATCTGAGACAGAGGTGGTGGGAGTGGGAATATGGATGGTACGTCATGGGTGATATTTATCACCAGTTTCCCAGGGTCCCAAAGAAAGATGTGCTAGAGCCAAAGCCAGTGTTGCTCAGTGGATAGAGCATCGGCCTGCGGACTGAAAGGTCCCAGGTTCGATTCCGATCAAGGGCATGTACCTTGGTTTCGGGCGCATCCCCAGTGGGGGGTGCAGGAGGCGGCTGATCGATGTTTCTCTCTCATCAATGTTTCTAGCTCTCTGTCCCTATCCCTTCCCCTCTGTAAAAAATCAATGAAAAATATATTGAGGGAAAAAAAGAAAGATGTGCTGGAAGAAGAACCCAAAACGGAGTGGGGTCCCCTTTCCAGGCCTCCCTCCGCAGACAGTCCAGGGGCAAGGGAGCGTGTGAGGGAGGCGGTTGCATGTGGTTAGCCGGTTCCTCGGGGCTGATTTCCGGCCTGTGTTTGAAATGAGAATCACAGAGGGTTAGACATGGTGGCCAGTCTACCTGTGTGATGTTTAACCTCACTCACTGTGCGACGCAGAGACCAGGGAGGCGTAGAGAGAGATGGTGATGGAGGGAAGGGGTCCCGGGAATTTGGAACACGTGTGTAGAGGGGGCGTTTCTTCAGGGTCAGTAGGTGCCTGGCCTCTCCCTCCGGCCGTGCTGCTCAGCCCGGGCTGCCCACAGCGAGGGAACATTTCAGCTACTCCCGTCCCGGGGCTGCGTTCATCCCGAGGGCCCGGGTGCTGGTGTCTCTTCACTGCCAGGGGCTGTGGGTGTGAGGCAGGGAGCACTTCCTGCAGCCGCCCCATGTGACCTAGGAAAGCCTGCCTCTGCCCTTAGTAGGACCGCAGTGGGACCGCAGTGGGACCGCAGGGGGCGCAGCTAGCAGCACATGCTCCTGAGCCCGCCTGGCTGCTGCCCCGTGAGCGATCGCTGGCGTGGGAAGCCAGGGCAGGGCACGCCCGGCCAAGAGATGACAGAAATTAATTCGGCCTCTCAGTTCCCAGAACCGGAGGACAGGATGCGGAGGATCGATAGCCTGCTTTAAAAAGACGTCCTCTTTCTTAAAAAGGGAATTAGCTCCTTGAGCAAGGCATTACCCAGAGCTCTTAGGACGATGGGATGTCTCTTTAGAAAGCGCCGGACACCGAGAAACAGAGCGGGGAAGAGCAGGCGGAGGCCCTCGAACCCGCATCTTCTCTGATGAGCCACCCCGGCCCGCTGAGAACAGCTGTGCCTCCACTTGACGTTTGCTGAGAGGACATTGAGAACAGGTGAATGAGGTGTGGGAAGTAGTTAGAGTCCAGCTGAATTTAGTTTAAGTTTCTGGTACCCATCTTTATTCAGGATGTTGAAGATCAGTAGAGAAGGTGGGGTAAAAGTAGCTTTATCATTGTTCATATGGAAAATAATACTATGATCAATAGATAATAGTACAAGAGTAAGTTGTGGCCGAAACCGGTTTGGCTCAGTGGATAGAGCGTTGGTCTGTGGACTGAAAGTTCCCAGGTTCGATTCCGGTCAAGGGCATGTGCCTTGGTTGTGGGCACATCCCCAGTAGGGGGCGTGCAGGAGGCGGCTGATCGATGTCTCTCTCATCGATGTTTTTAACTCTATCCCTCTCCCTTCCTCTCTGTAAAAAAATCAATAAAATATATTAAAAAAAAAGAGTAAGTTGTGTTTTGCGTGCTCACACTATAAACCTGCTTTGCCCCACCCTGCATTCCCACCCTGCATTCCCACTCCGTGTGTTCTGCTCCCCCCTGGGTCACTGGGCCCCTGAGGTTTTATTCCTTGTGTCCTTGCCCGTACGGACCCGTCATGATTTAGAATTCGTGTGAATGAACTTGAGCTCGGCCACCCAGAGCAGAGATTTCCTTTCCCGTTGGCGTGCAATGGCTACTTTGACATTTCCCGTTCATTGTGACGCCTCGTGTTTGTGGATCCCATGTTTTGTCTCCCAGGGGACGTGTTCATGAGGTGCCGAGAGCCACTAAGATCTCCTCACGTGGAACGGGATGGCTTTCGAGGTCAGGTCTTTGATGGTAGGGATCCTGTTTTGGTATTCCCCATGGTGTCACCCAGCGAAGGGTTTCTCAGCAGGTTAAGTGATGGATGGCTAGTTTGAGAGGCCACTTTTCAGAGACATGCCTAGCTTGAATGCTGGTCCCGAACAGACTGGACCAAGAACACATGAGCTTGAGGGAGCGGCTAGATCCAGAGTGGCCGGCATAAAGGAAGGCGGGTGCGGGTGGGTTCAGGGAACATCTGAAAGCCAGCAGGAGGGCAGCGGAGGTTTGTGTCCTGTCATTGGTAGTTTAATGACAACCCTTCGGCCCACCTTTTCAACGTTATGAAGGCAAATATGAGAAGAACTGTAACTTCTACCATTTGTTTTGTGTCATAGGTTGGCGCTCTTCCACTGACTTGGGGGCAGGGCTGGGTGGAGGGGGACAGAGAGGAGGGCAGAGGGCACATCTGTAATGCTGTCCACAGTGAATTTTAATATGAGATAATAGTGCATCTTAAAAGCGTGTTTAGGAACTTCTCATTTCTCACACGTCCGCCAGGGTGGATCCGGAGGCCTGCTGTGTTTGTGTTTGATTTACTGTCTTCCCTCGCAAGCAGAGAATAAATGACTCTGGCGTGAACGTGGTCTCACATTATTCTTACTTCAGACAAGGGAAGTGCAACCGTGCAGGCTGGGCGATCGCAGAGACGGGGGATAGATCTTCGTCTGCGCCTCCTCGGAGAAGAGTGCGCTGCCGCTCAGGTTTTCTGTCTGCTCCCTTCCCTCTCTCTCTCTTTCCCTCCCTCCCTTCCTTGTGATCCTTTAAACTGCTTGTCAAGCACACCACACATTCGCCCGAGGGTGGAAGTTGAAATGGTCACACTCTCACACTGTTGTGTTAGGATGCTGGGTTACCATGACAACCTCCTCATCTCCGAGGCGGCCGTGCGGGGCAGTGGTCCAGAGCACGGATGCTGGAGCCAGCGGCCAGAGGCTGAGTCTCGTGCTGCCACTGCCTCGCTGGGTGGCCTCAGACGGGGCACCTCCACTCTCTGCGACTGGTCCCTCGTCGGTAACGGGGGGATGATCACCATAGGACCTCATTTCCAGGACTGGTCTGTGAATTCGCTGTTGGAGACGTGGAAAATGCCTGGCACGCATTAGCTGTTATAATCTGTGGCATGCTTTAATTCCGTAACCAACTCTTCATCCTTTACATCGACCTTTTAAAGGATTTCAGATGTTTCTCCAGACATCTTTTGATGAGGTCCACTGCATGCAAAGAATGAGCCGTCTAAGTAGTTAACATCTTTCTCAACCCAGCTCTGGTTTTAAATGAAGACATTTCTTGGAGCAGTTTTAGGTTTGCAGCGAGATTGAAAGGGAGGTACAGAACGTTCCCACATACCCCGGCCCCGTACAAATAGCCGCTCTCCGAGTCCACATGCCCCTGCCCGGGCGGTACGTTGGTTACCAGTGATCAGGCCACATTAAGACATCAGAGTCACCCAACCTCTACGGCTTACATTGGGCTTACGTCGGTGTACGGTCCATGTCGTTATACGTTGGTCTGATACATAGTGACCTCTGCCCATCATTATGGGTCATCGCAGCCCTGACCATCCTCTGTGCTCCATCTCTCCCCGGGCAGCCACTGAGCTGCTGACCGATGCCCTAGTTTTGCCGTCTCCAGGGGCCATACGGGTGGCATCATCCAGTCCGTAGCCCCTGCTTGTCTGCCAGGGGTGGGCTTGGTGTGACCCGAGGCTCTTCCTGCGTCGCCATCGCGTCCTAGAGGAGCGGCCTCGCCGGGGACGCAAGGAAGGGCGAGGCGGGACCCACTGGTGGACCCAGGGGCGCTGCCCGTGCCCACGCCCCCTGTGCGGCTCATGAATAAAGCGCGGCACTCCAGGGGCCGCTGTGGAGCTGGAGGGGGAACGCGGTCTGTGGGCATGACACGCGCTGAGTAATTTCTTTTCTCAGAGTGGACCCTCGGGACTCGGACCGCTAAGTGTCAATCATGTTGTTCCCCTGCCCGATAGTTTGCATTCTGAGTGGTGCCTGACGCTCAGCCCTTCCCGACAGAGGCCGTGGGGGGTGATGGGGGTGGACATCAGCGTCTGATGGCAGAGGACTCAGGAACGCCGGTCCACCTCCCTCAGGCCTGGACCCCCGGGCCTGCAGGACCCTCACCCAGGCCCCCCCCTCCAGGTGCCCAGGATGTGTCTCCTTCCCGCCGTGAGGCCGGGCTTTCTTGCTGGCAGGCTCCATAGCATCTCCTGCTTGGAGCTTTGTGGCCCAGCCCCTGCTCACAGCAGAAGTGCCCTTTAGTGACTGCCGCCGTGGGAGGAAGCTTTGGCTGTAGACTCACTTGGGCCATGGGCTCGGCCCCAGCCTCGGGTGCCTCATCGTAATCCCTCTCCCCTAACTCAGCCTCCATCCTCACCTCTCTCTGGGCCCCAGCCTTACTCTTTCCCCTACAGAATCCAGAATTTTTTGAAAATATATTTTATTGATTTTTTTACAGAGAGGAAGGGAGGGGGATAGAAAGTTAGAAACATCGATGAGAGAGAAACATCGATCAGCTGCCTCCTGCACACTCCCCACTGCGGATGTGCCTGCAACCAAGGTACGTGTCCTCGACCGGAATTGAATCTGGGACTCTTCAGTCCACAGGCCGACGCTCTATCCACTGAGCCACACCGGTTAGGGCCATCCAGAATTATCTGCCCTCCCCGTGACCTGACCCAACTCCCCCACTCAAGAAAGGTTTTGATGCCGTTTTGTAGTCATCAGGGTTCTGTCTTTGTATCCCTAAGGATGGTGTCATTTCAGACCCTTTAAAGACAGCATCATCCACTGCAGCATTTTCACTTCTTTAGCGTTGCACCCAGGATTCTTTTCCATTCGTCCACCTAGCCTGGTTACTCCCTCTGTCCATGGCCCTGACACGGCTATTTTGGTTGAACAGCTTCTCAACTAGACATCCGTGGTGTCCCCATTCTCCAGCTTAGTTAAAGGCAGGACTGTAACAGGCGAGCTGGGTTGCGAGCGGGCACTGGAGATATCATTAGAGACCAGACAGGCACCGACAGGCAAGAAGCGGCAGATGGATGATCCCATTAGGGAAGCGAATGCATTCTACTGACACACCCAGTTTTCGGGTGCGTTGCCGCTGGAGGAGGAAACGGGGGAGGGACTTAATGGTGTGTTCAGAGCGGGGCATCCTTCCTACCGTGTCTTCACAGGCTGCCCCCCCCCCCCTTGTTCGGAGGCCGCGCCGTGGGAAGGGGCTTTCGCGTGAATGGTTCCCCGCTCTGTCCTCTCCCGGGAGTGCCCGGGTCAGGGAAGCAGAGTTTGCCTGTCTGAGGTGCAGGGCCCCTGTGCTCGGGCCCCTTCCCCTGGGCGAGCCCCAGAGACTAGCTCAGGGCAGAGACCACCACGGTCCATTTGTGGGCAGTAAATTGCACCCTGCAAGGGGGCGCCAGACCCCGGGCTCAGCTCTATGGACCACTCTCTGTGCATCTCTGCTATCCCTGCTGGGCTGCCCTCTCCACGCTCTCCCGGTGCTGGCCGGTCCATCCAAGCCCCGCCTCTGAGGCGGACCAGCATCGGGCTTCTGTCCTGGAGGGGCGACCTGTAAGGTTGCACAGCGAATGCTGGGAAGGTAGGTGGTCAGGGAAGGGCATCTGAATGGCATCAGCGAGGACGCTGAGGACACCTGATTCACATCTGTCTCTTCGGCGAGACGAGGCTTTTTAGGGGATGCTTTATTCTTCAGCCAAGGGTAGAAGGACGGTAGGGATGGCACGGGACAGCCCCGAGGGAAATGGCGCAGCCGACGGGAGCCGTGTTCGAGGGGAGGCTGGGGTCGCACTGGCCGAGCACACTGGGCGGGTCACCTGGCTTTCCAGCCTGCAGGGTTGGCTTCTTTGTTTCTTTCTTTCTTTCTTTCTTTTTTTAAATATATATTTTATTGTTTGTTTTTTGTTTTTTTTTTTACAGAGAGGAAGGGAGAGGGATAGAGAGTTAGAAACATCAATGAGAGAGCAACATCAATCAGTTGTCTCCTGCACATCTACTGGGGATGTGCCCAAAATCAAGGTACATGCCCTTAACTGGAATCGAACCTGGGACCCTTCAGTCCACAGGCTGATGCTCTATCCACTGAGACACACTGGGTAGGGCAAGGATTGGCTTCTTTAAAATGGGAAGAGTATGAATCCCAAGCAAGCGACAAAGGACAGGGTTTTGTGCACCATCCGGCCAGGATGGAAACGGGCGATGAGTGACCTGGAGAAACATTGAGCCTCCCTAAGGCAGGAGATGATGGAGGCCCGGGAACTCAGTGGCGAGATGAAGGAAGGGCAGATGGGGTTGAGCCGGGCGAGCTTCAGCTTCAGGCCCCTGCGAAGTAGGAAGGAATAAAGAATGAAGCCCGGGGTCCCGCTGGAATGGGGAGGGGCGATGCCACGGTGGTTTGATGGGTATTTTTCCGGGAGTCGGGTTTAAAGCAATGAGATCCCGCCTCCCGGTGTCAGAGATGGGGATGCAGGGTAGACCGGGAGTACCTGTGTGTGCAGGTGCTGTTGGCCGAGTCTGACCTGGAAGCTGGCGAAGGCTGGGCTCCTTACGCAGGTTTCTGTCTCTGGCCTGAGGCACAGACCTTCAGGGGCTGTTCCTGGCTGGGGTGGGGGTGCTTTCCTGACAGCAGCCTGAGGCAAGCTGGTACCACATTCCTGGGCTCGGGAGAAAGCATTTATTGAAAAGCAGTCTGATCTCTGTTGCCAGCTAAGTCATGTATTGGGCTGAATGGTTGGAGCCACACTGCAGGCCTGGTGCACGACATTTGTGCACTGAGGTGGGTGGGGATTCCTTAGCCCAGCCTGTGCCCTCTTGCAGTCTGGAACCCCTTGGAGGATGTCCGCCGAGGGGTCCTTAATGCTGCCATGCCCCTGCACTTGCCAGCCATGACCTGGCTTCTGGCTGAGTGACACTTCCCCTGTGGGAGCACACTGACCACCAGGAAGGCAGCTCCTGCATCGAGTGTCTGCCCCCTGGTGGTCAGTGAATGTCATAGCAACCGGTCGTTTTGCTATTCCATTGATTTGCATATTAGCCTTTTATTATATAGGATAAAACTTTTATTTTACTAATTTTTTAGAGAGAGAAAGGGAGAGGGGGAGAGAGAGGGGGGGAAAAAAACACACACATTGATTTATTGCTCCACCCATTCATGCATTCCTTGATTGCTTCTTGTATGTGCCCTGAACAGAGATGGACCCTGTGACCTTGGTGCATTGGGACGACACTCCCAACCCACTGAGCTACCCGGCCAGGGCTGGGTTATGTTTTTGAAGGACGTTGGGTAGAATTCCTTCCTTATAAATGTCTTCCCCGCAGCCAGCCCTACGTAACCCCAATCTGTGAAGCTGACATCCACATCAGAGCGCATCCTGTGCTCCTCCATTTATTTTAGGTAAAACATACAGACTTCGGGCAGAACTCCAAGCGTGTTGCTGCTCTGCTCCTCCTTTCGATCCGGTCCTCCTCATTGCAGGGAGAGAGACTGCAGGTCGGACACGGGGCTGTGCTCCGCCTGTCAGCCACCTGGCCGCCTGGATGGCTGAGCACCGGCACAGCTCTCCCAGGAATTGATGGCGAAGGCAGTGAGAAGAGAGATGACACCTGTCGTGGTCCCCGGGGTCCGGCGGATGTCAGAATAAAATAACAAAACAGACGAGAATTGGAAATGCAGGCATCCAGGTGCTTCTTCTGAGGCCACCTCTGGTGGCAAAGGTTTCACAGAAGCAGGCAGGGAAGAAGCAGACACGGAGGACAACAGCCACACCCGGGACCACAGGGGGTCTCTCTCAGAAAGCTGCCGCTTACTCTGTTCTCCGAAGAGCAGGTCTCAGGTGCTAAGTGCCTTTTCAAGCAATTGGTTGTATAGTCCATTTTGCAAGATCCACTTCTTTTTTTTTCATTTTCATCTGTTCAACAGAGTCTGCCTTCACCCGTATTCACGAAGGCCCCTCCCCATCTGAGGATGGTGTGTGGGAGCGCTGAGCACCCAGCTCTTTGCTGACCTTCAAGCGTGGCTGAAGGTTAAGGTCTCCGCAGCCCAGGGGGCACCCCTGCATCTCCCCGGTGCTCCCCGCTCCTGTCTGTCTGTCTCATTCGTCTCTAGTTAACATCCAACCCCTGGCACCCCTTGCCCAGCTTCTTGGCTACTGGCCAGCCCCCCTACGCGGATACACCGCACCTACCGGTGCGGCTTGTTGGCCAGGTGAGGTGGCGGCCGCTCTGCTCCTCAGTAACCCGCCCGCCCAGGAGGCCACGGGGCTGCAGCCAGGAGCCCCGGGTTCTAAACCCACCTTCCCACGGCTCAGTTTCTCTGTCTGGAAAAGGGGGGACTGGTTGATCCCTAAGAAGCTGCTAGTCCAACTGTATACCCTGAGGGTCTGTTCTGTGCCGAGCACTGGGGATGGAGAGCGAAGGGCTTGCCTCCTGGCCGTGCGCTCGTGAACCGGAGGCAGGCGGCTGAGTGTAGCCCTGACAAGCAGTTCACCTCCCAAACCCGTGGCCCAAACACTGGTGCTCAGCTCTCTGCTCGACGATCCATGTTCCTGGGAGACCTCGTAGCCTGCTCTTCCCATTACTCATCTGTCTTCCAGCCGTGTGAAAGGGATAAATATAGGTGCCTTTTTATCTGGCGCGGAGTATCTCCTTTCTCCCTTCCATTTAGTCTGACTGAGCCCCTCTTGTTGCAATGGATAGCTGCTTATCTCATTTCTGGGAAACCCGAAGCAAGCACTGCCCTTGGTGAGACAGACAGAGAACAGAGGTGTTAAAACTGTCCGCCGGCATGCGAGGCTCAATTGCCAGGGGGAAGAAAGGATTTATGTGTGTTTTTTAAAAAATAATATATTTTTATTGATTTCTGAGAGGGAAGGAGAGGGATGGATAGATAGAAACATCAATGATGAGAGAAAATCATTGACCGGCTGCCTCCTGCTGGGATCGAGCCCGCAACTCAGGCCTGTGCCCTTGACCAGAATCGAACCCGGGACCTTTCAATCCACAGGCCGTGCTCTGTCCACTGAGCCAAACCGGCTAGGGCAGGACCTTTGTTCTTGAAAATATCATAACCTACACAGTAGCGCAAGGTGGGCCTGTTACAGAAACAAGGGTGAGACTGTGCACCTGTACATTCTCAGGGGAGATTTATGGGTATATGGCGATTATCTCAGGGGCGGTGCATCCAGAGAGGACCCGGCAGAGTGCCCGCTGGTTGCGTCCCTTCCTGTGGGTCAGAGAAGGGCGTGGGCCCTTTGTGAGCCCTTTCAGAACGCCTTCTTTGCTCCCGCTTTGCCGATCTTGTCCCTTAACCTCTGTCCCTAAAAGACAGGGACGCTCCTGGTCGGGCTCAGGCTGCAGGCCGCAGAGCCTTCCCCGGCCAGCGCCCGACCAGCGCCTCTCCCTCCAGAGACGAGAAGAACCAGTCCATCATCGTCAGCGGGGAGTCGGGAGCCGGCAAGACGGTGTCCGCCAAGTACGCCATGCGCTACTTCGCCACGGTGGGTGGCTCAGCCAGCGACACCAACATCGAGGAGAAGGTGCTGGCCTCCAGTCCCATCATGGAGGTAAGGCCTTCCCGCGCCCCTGGCCTTCCTGGTCGAGTCCCTTCCGCTGGCAGGGGCGCTGCTGGGTGCCCACCCTGGGTGGCAGCTCGCAAGAACCCTTGGGAGCACCCCATGTGCTCAGCATTCACGTCTTTGTTTTTGTTTTTTTTTTTGAGTACATTGTATTGATTTTTTACAGAGAGGAAGGGAGAAGGAGAGTCAGAAATATCGATGAGAGACATCCATCAGCTGCCTCTTGCACGCCCTCTACTGGGGATGTGCCCGCAAGCAAGGTATATGCCCTTGACCGGAATAGAACCTGGGACCTTTCAGTCTGCATGATGCTCTATCCACTGAGCCACACCGGTTTTGGCAGCTTTCACGTCTTTTGCCGAGAGCCTGCTGTCCCCTGTGGAGGGAAAATTGCTTCCATTGTTTTGGCTACTGTGCAGAATGCTCCTGTGACCTCCGGCATGCGAGCATCTCTCTGAGTTCCCGCTCTGGGAAGGATTTTAAAGTGACAGTGATTTAGATTATGTCTTCAGGATCCATTATAGCCTGGGGAATGGGGGAGGGGGACTGCTGGGCAGACAGGGTGCTGTGGCGTGGGAGACATGTGAGCGCAGTGTGCTCCCCAAAGACACAAGATGGGGCTCGGTTGCTGAGGTCTAAAGGAGGAAGGAGTGTGTCCATGAACCAGCCTCATCTTTCCTGATGCCGTGCAAATACATGCCACCATCATGTGGGCTCGAAACCTGAAATCTCTGCCTGGTACATGTGGGGCTTGGGAAACGGTGTAGGTCCCGAAGGCTCATTCTATCATACGGAGAATTTTACAGCCTTAAGCTGTTAGTGTTAGCCTAACAGGAGGCCCTGGACATGAACTTGGGCAGGAAGAACTCCGGGTGGGGTTAGACTGTCACCAGTTTGTCATATGCCTAGTGTCCAGCCGGGTCCTTGTGTCCGGAGAGTCCAGACGGGTCCTTGTGTCCGGGGAGCCCAGTGGCTCCTCAGAGGGTCCTGGCCACGCCAGGCCCGTCTTAACCGGGGGACAGCCGCCTGCTGGTGGCTCTGTCCCTCCTGGGGGAGGAGGGCTCTGGTCCTGCCTTCATCTCTGACGTCCACAGCCCAGCAGCGCCTCCCGCCTCCCGGGGGGACTGGGAGAGAGCTGGTGGGGGAGGTGGAGTTCCCCCGGGGCTGCTCCGAGTGGCAGTTGCTGGAATGAGAAGTGACCTGAGGACGGATTGGCCGCTGCAGTGTGGTGTCTGAGCGGAGCTCGCTGACCCCGTTCTGTGTGAGAGCTTGTCAGCAGCCCCGAGCGCCTTGCTCACCAGTCAGCACCGATTCAGGGGACGTTGGTCATCAAGAGACAGCGAGAGCCGGGGCAGGGCCCACGTTCAGCCATCGGGGTCCCGTGGCTGTGGGGGTGACTGGAGTCTGCTGGCACACAACTGAAAGGAGGCCGGGTTTCAGTTGGGGGAGGGATGGAAGCTAAGACCGGTTCCTGTGCACATTCTCTGGGACGGATTTCCCCCCCAAAGATAAAAGAAACGAGAAAACGTGTAACTATTATCATATTCTCCATATGACAGAATGAGCCTTTGGGACTTACACCATTTCCCAGTCCCACATGTACAATTACCCCGAATAAGAATCTGCCCCATGTCCCTGCTGGGCCATCTCCTCTTAGCTTCTCTCCTGTGTCCACCCTCTGGCCACTTCACACGTGTTCATGCTCTCACACCCCTGCTCCTTTGCCCATGCCGTACTCATAGACAGACCCCCTCTCCTATCGCGGGTGAAAGTCTGTCCCCTCTACCATCCACTTCCATCACATGTGCAGCTGTTTTCAGGCTGCTGGGCGCAGTGAATGGCTCCCTTCTCTCTGTTTCCTCACTGCCCGGGGGTCCCTGGTTACGGAATAACCTCAATTCCATTGAAACGACAGATGCTCAGCCCACTTCCCTTTCACTCCACATTTGAGCATGCAAATACGTCTGCTCCGTGACGTGACCCATGCATGGAGCCACATGCTACCCACCATCCTGGGGATGCCTGCCACTCAGCATCTTTTTATTTATCCGTGAATCGTGCTCTCATGTTCTTAGTGAGCAGCTCTACGGTGTCCGTTGTATGACTGTTCCACACTGTATGTGTCTCCCCCACCCACCCCTGTTGGTAGACATTTAGGTTATACACACACACACACACACACACACACACACACACTAAGTATATTTTATTGATTTTTTTACAGAGAGGAAGAGAGAGTGATAGAGTTAGAAACATCAATGAGAGAGAGACATCGGTCAGCTGCCTCTTGCACATTCCCTACTGGGGATGTGCCCGCAACCAAGGTACATGCCCTTGACCGGAATCGAACCCAGGACCCTTCAGTCCGCAGACTGGCGCTC
Organism: Lasiurus borealis; assembly: GCA_004026805.1. Classification (NCBI taxonomy): domain Eukaryota; kingdom Metazoa; phylum Chordata; class Mammalia; order Chiroptera; family Vespertilionidae; genus Lasiurus; species Lasiurus borealis. The sequence continues at coordinate 58,734 of PVJN01002712.1, forward strand.
TATTCACTGAGCCAAACCGGTTTCGGCAGGTTATATATTTTTCATGGCCACGTGCAGCCTCTAGCTATGATCTAGAAGTCGCGATGATGGGTTGTGGGGGCACGGGTGTTCGGTTTCACAGATTGCTCCCGTTTACGTGGAACCAGCCGTGTGCACGTCTCTCTTTCCTTGCAGCCTCATCGTCATTTCAGTCTCACAGTCCTTGGCCATTGCCACCCGGACTGTCAGCGTAGCCCGCCTCTCTCTGACTTCCGCTGAGGTGGGGTGTCTTTGTGTGCTGTTTACCAGCCATGTGCGTTTCTCCTGTAATTTCCTGCTTCTGTCATTGGCTCCTTTTCCACACTGTAACTGCTTGCACCAGACCTGCCTCTTTTGTTGGAATCTGGACCCGGTGGAGGTGGAAGCCTGGGTTTGTATCCCTCACAGCCGCTGGACGTGCTTCCCTTCTGTATCAGCATGTTTCCTAGTCCGTAACCAGAAAAAGCCAGCCGGGGTTGAAAAGCTCAAGAAGGACACGCACGTTCTTCACACGCTGAGAAGCGGGAAGTTCTTCCTTCCCAGGGGAGGGGTGATGGGTCAGTGGGAATAATGCAGCCTCTTCCCTGTGCGGGTACCACTGTGTGCTTTAAAAGTACATGTGTT